>JARTUT010001397.1:0-87094 GCA_030674115.1 Micraspis discolor | reverse complement strand
ACACATGGTGGAGCTGACGTGCTGTTTACCTTTGTCCCGATTTCCTTGATTGATTTCATTCTAGTGGAATATTAATTTAGGAATTGTGGAAATTATAGCACATCATTTCTCCAAACTGAAGGAATGAATCAAATCCACCTTATTACCTGTAAATACTTTCCATCAGGATTCTGAAACTCAACACATTATATCTGAACACAGCAGTTATGATCGATCTCTGCATATCTTGCTCAGAGGAGGAGTTGAACCCGAGGTGCTGCTGTCACGTTGAACTTTTTTCCAACTGATCTTGATAAATTAATTATTGGGTGAATTTTCAAGAGATCACAACAGTGATTTCCTTCCGGTGGATATTTGGGTGTGGATCGGTCTCGCTGATTGTCACACGAGATATTTTCTTTGTCCTTTCTCATTTCCAAACCTCCACATACATGATCTTTCAAACTGTGGCCTCCTGTTCAGTGAGTCTCTTTATAGCCTCAAGAGAGTGAAGAGTTATTCCATTATCCATCTCATAAAAATGGGCAACACAAATAACTCTGTAATAAGTCAACATCAAGTAAGCAGTGTAGTCTGTGGGTGCAAATTTTTGTAAGGAAACTTCACCTCCTGATTGCTTAAAGTTACAACCAACCCAGGCAAACCTCTGACGCCCTTGTAATGATTTGACTCCTGGGCATGGAAGCGACAAGGAAGGACAGCCTGAACCTCTGGTAGCAGACCGGCACCTCTGATTGATGAGGCAGCTCAGTCAAAACGATTCCCAATTCCTCCTGCTGTCTCTGTTGACGGATCAATTTATTATTCTTATGCACCAAACTTGATAATAATTGTGGGACATCGCGACATAAAACCAACCCAGCAAGCTTTGAAACTGAACTGATCGATGTAAATCCAAATCTTTCTAGCCACTGAGATGCAGTGGAGCACCAGCTCAAATTTCTTGAGATCACCCAGCGTCGAGCAAACATCGTACGATAATGATATCGCTGGCATGCCAGTCCCAGATGGTTTCGGTTTATTTGATGACCCAAACGCCTTGGAATGAGCCCTCCTGCCGCCGTCTAGTGCGTTGACTGACAGCTGGAGTGCCGCGACTACTGTTATCCCTGATAATCAGTCCGAATTCGCATTTGACTGCCCGGAGATCCTACAATATTATCCTGAGAGTGTATAAATTCTGAGGAGGGGCTCTGTTAATGACGGCGCCGCGATTTCTAAGATTATTAACTCCAAAGTTCCAAGCTTATTGAGGCCGCTAGATTGTGTGACGTCTTGGCAAAGCTGAGGGTCCAAACCTGACCAACCAGGGGCTACCTTTTCCCAACCCGATAGTGGTCCAAAATTTATGCAACTGAGGGTGGTGCCTGCACAAACCCATCCCACAGCAAAACCCCCAACATCTGACGACATGACGCCTAAACAAATTAGTCTGAACTCAACTTGCTAAGTGAATCCTCGGGTGGTGGAGAGATGCTGAGAGACTCAACATAGAACATAAAGTTTGTAAGGGTGTTCCAAACTATAGTAAACCTGATGGAAATCCAAAAAAACTGAATTCTGCACTCTACTGAATGACCATTGTATAACCAATATGCAATCGTCAGCACCCAAACCACTGAACTCCAATCGTTTGTTAAAGACTACCATCCAAATTTTATACTTGATCTCGAGCCAAGAATTGGTTGTATTTACAGACCTCGTGAATGTGTGCACGACTTTCACTTTTGTGAATCTCTTGCCGAGCCTCTCTTCGAGCGATAATGTCTTTTTGTGTGGAGACTTCAACTTACCGGACGTACGGTGGCCATTGTCGGGGTATATCGGTGTGGTTCCTCCTCTGGGCCATACGTCGATATGTTCCGCGATACCAACTTCTTTCAGTTGGTTACTCAACCCACCAGATTTCGAATTAACCAAACCCCATCGCTTCTGATCTAATTCTTGTCAACAATCAGGACCTTGTATCGCAGCTTCACTATTTGCCTCCGTTCGGTAAGTCAGACCACGTCACCCTCTCATCCAGGATACACCTGTCACTGAGTTCACCAGGTTCCAAACATGCCAAAAGATCAAGTCAATAAATTTCAACCTCTCCTGGAGGCCCTGGACTTGATTGGGATGGGGTTCTCTCGCCTGCTGCCGACGTTGATGAAATGTGGAACATCTTTCAGACACAGTCAAAGCTTTGATTGATGATTGCCTGAGACAAAGTGCGTTGTTTGTGTTCCTGCCAAACCTTGATCGACCATACTATCCTCAAGATGATCAGACATAAGAAGTCTATTTGGCAGAGATATATGCGCAATAAATCCGACCATACTTACCAAGAGCACAGAGACTACTCCAATTACTTGTCAGATGTAATTAGAAGGGCTAAACGTAATTTTGAGTCCAAACTGGTCTCTTCCAAAGATCGCAAGCGCATGTTCAAATATCTGAGGTCTTCTGCAGACGAAGGTCTCCGTCCCATTAGTCAGAGACAAACAAGGCAATCCCACATCTTCGACTTCGGCGTCTGCGGAGGAGCTTGCTGATGTCTTTGAGGCTGCGTTCTCTCTGGAGCCTCCTATTTGCCGAATCTGCCGACAGGTTGTCCAGGTGTAACTTTGAGCGACGTTGAATTTACTCCTGCTCTTGTTTTGGAGCATCTCCAACGGTTGGACGTTTCTTCATCTCCGGGGGCCGATGGGATTTCATGAGGGTTCTCAGATGCTGTGCATCTTCCCTGGCTAAACCTCTTATTTATCTTATATGAGAAATCTTTCTTCCCATACACTACCCAACTGTTGGAAAATGGCGCTATAACTCCCATATTTAAATCGGGGACAAGTTGACGCCAGAAATTACCGTCCTATCAGCCTGGTACCGATTGCAGCGAAAATATGCGAGAGAATAATCTTGGAAAAGTCACTCAATTTGCTCTTCAGAACAACTTAATCCCCAAGGGAACAGCATGGTTTCTTGCCTGGCCGTTCTGTGTTGACCAACCTTTGTTGTGTGTGGACGAGTGGTCGCGTATGCTGGACAGGCGTATTCCTGTTGACGTGGTCTACCTCGATTTTTCTCGTGCTTTCGATCGTGTTCCACATAGGCGCCTACTTCTGAAGCCTTCGAGAATTTGGGTATTCGGGGTTCCTTCTTCGGTGGATCAGTTCATTTCTCTCGGATCGTAGCTTCTGCGTGCGTGTAGGTGATTCTCATCGACCAGCAGACCGGTTCTTGGTGGGTCCCCAGGTTCGGTGCTGGGTCCACCTTTTTTTTTATACACTTCGGATATACCGAGAACTATTCGATCTCATTGTTCACTTTTTGCCGATTATTCTGAAAATATTTGGCAGTCCCCTCACCGATCCTGGTGTTATCCAGCAGGACCTTGATGCCCTTTATGACTGGTCTACAAACTGGTGTCTACCTCTGAACCTCCAGAAGTGCGCTGTTGTTCACATGGGAAGAAATAATCCAGCAGTCGAGTACACTCTTGGTGGCTGCGTGATTTCCACGGAGAGCTCCCACTGCGACCTTGGAGTAGTGGTTTCCGACGACCTCTCTTGGTCTAATCACATCCTACATGCTGTCAACAAGGCGAAGAGGATTCTTTATCTACTGAGTAGATCATTTTCCCGTTGCGATCCGACCACCTGCAGAATCCTATACACCACATATGTGCGCCCTATACTGGAATATGCTGGACCAGTCTGGTCTCCGTCTCTGGTTGTGATGCACAATTACTGAGAGCGTCCAGCGTCGCGCGACCAGGATACCTTATGGTGTGCTCCGACCCAATTATCCTGAACGGCTCTCCATTATGAATCTTCCCTATTCTCTGAGAGAAGGATTCGAGGGGACCTTATAATAACTTACAGAGCTCTGAATGGACTTTTCAGCTCAGACTTGGGAAGAGTGTTCACCTTAAATAATAGCGAGCGATTGCGTGGCCATAGGTTCAAGCTGAGGAGGGAAAATTTCCGAACAACGCAGAGGGAGTACTTTCTATCCAATAGAGTGTTTTCGTCCTGAATCGTTTACTGTCTACTATTGTGGAGGCCTCCAACGTCAATGCATTCAAGAACCAATATGACAGGTGGATTCAGGGGTGAACGTCACAATTGTTAATTTGCTTTTGTTTCTTTTTTTATTGAATTTGTTAACTTATTTTATTGTGAGCAAATTATGTTTTCTTTTTGGCCATGTGCATTAGCTTTTATTTTGTTATTCTGTGAGTTTATAGATTTCTTTAACTCTTACCAAATAAATAATAATAATAATAATAATAATAGGAAAATCTTTCTTTCCTTCATTGGGCTCACTTAGAAAACAGACTAGAAAGTCTGCCTTTGGCAGTTTACATCATCACATTCTACCCATAATCAAAGCAAAACAGTTGATCAAGATTCCATCGCTTTGCAATTTCCTCTAATTATTTTGATAATCTACATCCACAAAAATTACTATACTTGAAGAAAGCCTTCCCTATACTCTAAATAGTCTATTCAATCCTACAAAGCTTTTACTATACCATGAAAAAAAGAAAATGCTAATTCAACATCTTTGCAGATACTTTCCTGTTTATAGAATAAAATGATTGTTTATACTCAAGTGTTCAAAATAATCATTATCTATATAATAATTTATAATATTACAATTCAACTACAAAAAATGATATAATCTTCACTACATTAATTTTATTCACAGTAATCTTTACTTCATATCTTGCAGGTTTTCATCATTATCAAAGTAAGATAATCTAATTTTCTATTGATATATCAAAATCATTGTTTTTTTTTTTGCATCTACTTCCATTATTTCAAATGAATGAAATTTCATGGCAGTATCCCAGAGACTACTTATAAACCACTGGAAAATTGTAGTAAGTTTCATCAGAAAACCCTGAAGGATCATTTCTCCTTAAGAGTCCACAACACAAAGACAGTTCTTCAGTTCCTTTGGTCTAAAACATACATTTTTGAATATATTAGCATTAGATAAAAATAAAAACTTACCTGTTTCCTGTGCATACAAGAACAACTGATGAAAATAATCATCATTATTCCGTGCATTTCAAAAACTATTTAATTCTTTTCCTTAAGGAAATCGATTTTATAGAATCTGTCAAAACGATCATTGTTTTTGATACTGATGACAGATCACGCCATAGAAGAAATAATATCTACATCCCTTGCACTATAAGTGAAATGAATTTAAGAGAATGCGAGGGTTAAGTTTGTGCAAGAGTCATTTCACATGTGTGAATATACAGAGGGGTAGGAAGAATGTTTTTGTGTTTATTATGTACTAAAGTTACGGAAACCATGATCCATTAAAGCATAATTAATATTATTTACTTTTCACTCTACTTCTTAGAAATGTTGTGGCAGGTTGAAATAACAACTTTTTTAGGAACACAGTGATTCATTGTTTTTTTCTGTGAAAATTGCTGAACTCTTGCTATCGCTCAATTCTCTTTGGCAAGAAAAATATTACTGTCAGAATTACTTTTCATTACTCTAAAAAGGTATTTGTTGAATTATTTATTTATAGGCATTTGCTCTCTGTGGATACTTTACTTTTTGTCAGTTTTATTTCGCATTTTCAAAGTTTCTCTGCGTTTCTGCGGGTTTCGTTAAGATTCTTCAGGCTTTTTGTGTGCGTTCAGATTTTTGCGTTCCCACTCAGGATTTTTCCGAGTTCTTTCAGGGTTTGTTAAGTTTCTTCGAGATTTTTCTGCGTGTTTTTCCGGTTTCTTGCAAATCAATCAGACTTTTTGAGTTTCTTTGGGATTGTTTGCGTGCTTTCCGGGCTTTGAGGTTTTTTCAGGATGTTTGGTGTGCTTTCAGTTTTTTTGCGTTTTTCGGAATATTTTGCGTGCTTTCAGATTTTTACCTTCATTCCGGGGTTTAATGTTTCTTTTGAGCTTTTTGCATTTCTTATGAGGTTTTATGGTTTCTCTACTGTTTCGCGGCACTCTTCGGTTTCGCTTCTTGTCGTGTTTATTGCTTAGTTTTGCTGAGTATAGGCTACATTAGGCTACCTGCCAATGGTTCTACTGGCTACATGGAACAACTTGTATGGATCTACTAGCCTCAGGATCTGCTGACTTATGGATCTGTTGGTGCATAGATCTACTGGCGTTCTTTCGTGTTTTTTCGTGTTTCTTCGCGTTCTTTAGTGTTTCTCCGCTTTCTTCCGTGTTGCTTAGCGTTTCTTTCGAAGGTTTCTTCGCCTTCAACATGTTTCTTTACTATATTTTCTTGTTTCTGTGCACTTCATTGATCTATGGTCTATATTGATCTATGTGACGATTGAACTACTGGCTTGGCACATGGATCTACTGGCCTATAGATCTACGGGCCTATGGATCTCCTGACTTACTAGTCTATTATAAAAACTTCAATTTTTCTCCATATGAAGTATTTTTGCTGTAATTGTAATCATTCCTTCTGTTTCATTTACACCATTAATCGTCTTTAAATTAGTCTTTCTATTTTTGTTTCATCGACACTTTTTATATTAACCAAATTTGAATTGATCAATGGAAACGTTTGATCCTGAATCATAGAATTCCTATTACATTTTAATGGACATTTAACCCGATTAATGGTAGAATGCTCTACGTTTTTGGTCCTGATAGTTAAGTTCTACTTCTATAATTTGGAGTTATTAACATGTTTTATTTTTTCTTCTTTATCATTTCCATCTTTGAACCAACACGTTGCCTCTGGATGATATCGTATACCTTTGTTTTGTTTTTTACAAATTTTACACAGTAATTTTTCAGTTTTTTCTTTATTATTTGAATCTTTGGTATTCATATCTTTAGTATACTTTTTATTAACCCATTTATTTTTATTGACTAGATGTTCTAAATTACTATTACATTGCAAAGATCTTCGATTTCCTTTATACATTCCTGTCAATTCTATCACATATGAAGTTGCATCCCTAATTGCTCCAGGATCTGTCAGGTTCTTTTATCAATGGTTTTGCCATCAATAATAGTTTTTTTCTCTTTCTTCAAGGCATATTCTAATAATGTTTCCAGATTGGTACCTAAACGATAAAGCGTATCCTATTGGTGACCAACCTTTGTTACGAAAACGTTTCGCAAAATTTTTTCTTCCACAATTCCATTCTGACTCTACTGTAAATTTAATACCATGCAGCTATACCAATATTTACTAGCTTTCCTAAGAAGAATTGTGATATGGCACACTTATTGTCTGATTTACTTTAAAGCGTACACATTCTTTTTTTCAGTAATTTATCCATATTGTGCATTTGCATTTTCCCAGTAAATTTCTCTATCATAAATTCTTTGCTATGTTTCCTAAGTTTGTATTTCAGAATCTTTTGTCTTTCTTCAAGTAGTTTCTCTATTAATTTTAGTGTAGAATCTTCTGTACTAACCTGTCTTGTATCAGTGCTTTCCTCATTTTGTAATTTCCTCTAGAAAAGTATTTGCAAAGCGTAAATACTCATCTTCATCTATGTATTCATCACTTCAATTTTTTGTGTTATTGTAATCCATATTTTCCTGGACAGATGAATCTTTTCTTTACTGTATGTTTTTAATATTATTGAATACTTTTGTTTATACTAAATTATGTGTTGATATCTGCACTCTGCAATTCTATGAGCATCCCAGTATATCAGCAAATTTAGATTATTTATAATTAAGGTTAAACATGCAGTGCTTGATTTTTTCCATCCAGTGCAGCCTTCACTGCAAATTTGAACTGTAGTTTTCCATTTATTCTGTTCGAAAGTGATTTCATTTTTGCAGAATATTTATTTTATAATGTTCCATATATTTTTATCCTAATATTTTTTTTGTGTGAATGAGGTTATGAATAACCAAACAGAATAGTTTCTCTGTAAAACAAAAGATTTTTTCATTTATTATTAAATTAACAACAATATACTATTACAAATGTTACCTGTAAAACAAGAAACAACATTCCAATGTCTAATATTCACTAGCTCTTATTTAAATCTTCAACAATATTTTTTATTAATCTATTATGACGTCATGTAATTCGCTTGTCCACGTCTTGATTCCTTGTCTTTCTCTCTCTCTCTCTCTCTCTCTCTTTCTCTCTCTCTATCATCAGTGCGATCT
Organism: Micraspis discolor; assembly: GCA_030674115.1. Taxonomy (NCBI): domain Eukaryota; kingdom Metazoa; phylum Arthropoda; class Insecta; order Coleoptera; family Coccinellidae; genus Micraspis; species Micraspis discolor. The sequence goes on along the minus strand of JARTUT010001397.1, from coordinate 78,975 downwards.
ACCTTGCCGACCGGTACGGCAGTCACTGAACATTTTGCTCTACGATTACTACGCAGTATGGCGATCACGATAAAGTTAGGAGAAAGTATATTGTGCTTTCGCTACATAATGGGCTGTATGTGATATTACAAAAGCTTCGGAATCACTCCCGAACGGGATTTCTTCATTTCCCTTCTCATCGTTCACGATGAATGCAGCGAAAATGGATGCAAGTCTATGAATCCATAAACAATTTCCTAAAATTCTGTTTTATTCTTTCAAGAAAATAAGCAAGAAATGTCCCCTAACCAGTTCACACCAATTCTATACCGATTGACACAAATTTTAAAATCCTGCGAGCCCGATTTCGCCCCACTCCGTCGTCACCGTTTCATTAAAGAAGGGAAAATCAACGCAAGTATGTACATCCATCATCGCCCTTACACATGAGTTAAAAATAACACGGAACTACTTGAAGTGAAAACATACCCTACTTCCTGCGCAATGACTTTGAAAATGGGTTAAAAATTACCATAATGGACCTCAGAATTCCTTATGAGATTTATATATAAAAATGACCTTGGAAAGTAGGTTGGGGAATCTTGTAGCTTATCTACTGAAATGGGTTTAGTATATAATGAGCCAAATCATTTCATTCAGTTTGATTAATCAACTTGTTAGGCCTAATCCTTATTGTTAACTCAACTCAAAAAACGAAAAACCAGGATTATACAGGATGCGAAATAGACTTGTCAGGAATATTTTATTACTCTTACAGTTCTCATAAGGTCTTAAAATTGCTCCAGATATTTCTTATTCTCAAATTTTCAAGAGAAAAATTAATGATCTTCGTAGCTAAAGTGAATTCTGTGCAGCTCCCAAACCAAATTATCTAGAAAATTAAAAATATGTTGTTTCAAGAGATGCTGTTTTATGATACATTACTTCTTATTTTGGGTAATAATCTTGTACACACGTTTATCAAAGTCAACTATTTCGGCGTTCTAGCACATCTCTAACAAACAAATATTTCGAAGATGCTTGATTGTTCGAGGTTTGAATAATTACTCACGAAGTAGTTCAACAAGAGCACCAAAGCTAACGGACCTTAAGTCAGTGCTTTTTTACTTCGAATATATGAAGTTGATGATGAGTCAACAAAATCCATTTCACATCCCCAAACAACTAAAAACTGGAAGCCCCAGCCCTTTTGGCTGGCCGTGTAGTTTCAACCGAATTTGAAACAACGGCCCAACTGCATATGAATTCCAAATTTCTAACTTCTATTCATGTTTAGAAACAAAGAAAAAAACGTCGTATTTGAGCATCTGTTCCACCACCATCATCCTTCATGATTGAGATTATTATACTTTCCGTATACGTTTCCAATACCCTCAAATGTTTATCAAGTCAAAATAATGTTCATTTTGATCTTAACAACGGCATTTACCAGACTAATTAGCTCGTTATCAGATTCTTTTATGAACCAGTTTTCAATTTAATTCAATGAAGTTGTATCACCAAGCTGATTGATAAGACGAGATGGCTTAAAAATGATGACAAGACGGCCTGTTTATCTTTCACGCAATCTACGTTCCTGATAGAATAATGCATCAATTATTCCCAATGTGGAAACGTCTCTTGACAGCTCTCGACGTTATCAGGATTTATTAGTTTTTCTGGTTTTGTCAACATAAAATATGGAGGTATTGCTATTGATACTGGAATTGAACTACTTTACTGAATATTGTATAGTTTCCGCTAGTTATTATGTGGAGACTGTGATAAACTCTACGTGTTATCGTCAAACGAATAGATAACTGTCACCACATCTTAAATCTAAACCAAATTTCTAACGATTTTAGATTCAATCTACCCATTAAGGTGGTGCATGTTTTTAATGCTGCAGTATATCATTTGTGGAATAAAGAGAGTAGAACAGTAATGTAAACCACTGCTCACTTTCGATAATAAATCAACAATTTTTTTCTGCTGCAATCGTAACTATCAACGTTAGTATACAAATCATATCTAAACTGTTGCAAAGTACAATTTGGAGATCGATTAGGTATTATGAAATAAAATAATATCATGTGACATCATATATGATTAACCTATCTTGTTCCCAGAATGAATGCCAGCAGTCACAGTAATGCAGAGTGAGAACTTATGAAGGAAATATTGTATGAGCCAGGTAATGGCATTACATTATTAGACGTTAATTCGCGCAGAAAACATGGTAGCAATAACTGAAATTTCGAAAGCAGATACAATTAAATCAGTATATTTACATGACAATTAATCGAAATTATTTTTACAAAATAAATATCTGCAATGACTTTAATTCCTAAAATTAGTTAAAACTGGAACGAAAATCGTGCAGTGATATTTTATTAACCTAAGCTCCTACAACACTGGGCCTTAAATATTAATGCATTTCACTAATATTCATTATAATTCATTGATTCATTAACATTACTATCGTTTATTCATTGCCAATTCATTAACTTAGTGGGATCGGTCCGATAGTTTAAGATCACGTGATTTCATAATCCTGATCACTGAATTGCACTAGGAGGATCAATCGGTGAAAAACGCACTTTTCTAACAGACGGAACTTTAGTGTAAACCATAGCAACAGTCCAATAATGATATAAAAACACAGTTATCATCTTTGAATTTTGCATATTCGCCCTTTCTGCGCTTCTAATCTGAGAGGAATTTATTTCATCAGGTGTGACATATATATAGGGTGTCCCATAACTCAACTTCAAGCAGTTACTGGACGATATGCTAGATTATACCAGTTCTAGCAAAATATAAATAAAATCTATGTCCACTTGGTCAGGTGGTAATTTTATTTTTTGTTGTCACAAATTTTCCAATTTAGCAGTGATTTTTTCAAACGTAAATCCTAAAGAACTTTGCTATTGATTACAGTCACATAGTAAAATGTTATTATTACAATTGTTTAATTAATTGTCACATTTTATTTTTTATTTTTTAAATAATCAAGCTACTGATTACAGTCACAAAATTCATTTTAAGGTACAATTGTTTTATTATTATAATATTTTTATTTTGTATTATTACTTTTTCTTTTTTGCTAGAACTGGTGCCTTCCAGAATATCTATATATAATATATAATTCTTTTTAGTTCCCCCAAGTGGCATACTATAGAGTCTCAGCAGGGGGTTAGAGATGGGTCGGCATACAATTCGGCGTATGACATAGAAAGCCTAGGAAAAACACTCCAGTAAAAAAACCTGACTTCCACTTCTGTGTTGTTGTGTTTTTTACAAAAATAAGCTGAAATAATATATATATGGAGACTCCTTTCTCAAAAAGTAGTCTTCTATTGATGCAGAGCTTCTCTGCCCACATCGAATCTGAAAATAAAAAAAGACAAAAGCAGTAAAAATAAGTGGATAAAAATACGTATCAAATCTGTTTGGAAAGCTATAACACTTTCAAGAAAAAATTGGAAATATCACTTGAGTAGCCCTACAAAACCATCTTGGGGTTTATATTTTAGGACAATTATTGTTGAGATGGAGATAGAGTGTTGATTCTTCTGCATATCCACATTCACAACTTTACGTTTGGAGCAGAGTTCTATCTGAATATCATGCTGTTGTATGATCATGACCTGTTCTCAAACGATTAAGAACTGTCCAAATTCTCCTTGAGATATCAAAACTAGGAATTTCTTCAGAAAAGAATCAAAAAGGAGTTTTTATTGAACATTTATGAGAAAGTTTCACTCAATCTTACATAATTCTTTATCACTAATGTTTTATATTGAACACCGTATTATACCAGAATAGTTTACGTGACTTCCAATCAATTCTATTTTGTGGAATATATGAACTAATTGAAATAAATCAAGAAAAAGAATGATATTTGTTTCAAGAATTTACAGAATAATATAGGAGGGACAATGTTAAACAAACCCCATTGAACTTCAGTGCAGATCTTACCATACCAGTAATTATTACTATGGATGTCTTCAATTATGCATCGATTTCTTGTGTATGTGCACTATTAAAAACCAAATAGAGCAACGATGCTGAGCTACCCAAGAAAGACTAAGGCTGGGATTGCTGTGCGAAGAGTGGAAAGCCATCAGCCCAAGATTATCAGCTAATGTCTGAAGAGAATATTATTTCTAGTTTTTCAGTTTAAAGGCTCAGATTATCTAAATGAACCTTGTGGTTGAGAGATAAATATTATTTAACTCCTAGGTATTTCGGATAGAAGTACCAGTGGATAGCAGAATCATTGGAAATTTGCAGCCTAATATTCTATGTTTTTCATTGTTATTCAAATTGAAAGAAGCGGCCTGTAGTTTGTTGAGATTGGGGACATAATCGCCACTCCATAGAATGATTTTGGGAATTTACTAGATCGGATGATGGTATGTTTGGAAGTATGGAAATCTGGATGAGTGGTGAAGCCAGTAATTGTCTCCTCCAGCATAAACAATTTTCTAAGATAATGTATTCGGTGCATCACTAAAAGATATAAGTTGAAAAGTGGAGAAAGAACTGGAACTGATCCTTGTAAGAGACCGTTTCCAATATTTTGAAGTTGCTACTCTAGTAGCAAGCACAAAACACAGAAAACCTTCATCATCTAAAAATATTTTCTGATAATCTGCTTATGTTTTCCCACACTTGAATGCGTGCCATCAAATCCTACCAACTTTGCCTAGAAGTGCAAATCGTTTTTTGTCTTTATTTTCCTTATTGTCTATTTTTTTCACTTGATTCTTTTTTTCGTCTAATGATGTCTCTCTATTCTCAGAAACAGCTTTAAGCAGCTGGCTTCTTCCAGGTATAACCTCAATATAAAAAAAAAAAAAAAAATATCATAGTGGGCAAGAGTTGTCCTTAAATCTTTCAGCATTGTGCGCGTTAGAGGCGTGAGAGGTCGGTTTTTGGACGCTGGTTTGTGGCGCATGGTTTTGTTGGTCGGAGGATTGGTGGGTTGCTCAGCGGATTGTGAAGAGTCATGTAAAGTTGTTTCCAAAAATTCTAACAAAATAAACATTGCTTCTTCAACTCAGTGAGTTTTCGAATATCAAAACTTCACAAGAACAACAAAATATAAGTACCTATCACAAAAAATATATCAGTCTTGCAAGTTCTTAAAGACTTAAAGGTTGTACATTTTCAAATCAGTCTCAAAAAATGGTGTCCTCTTCTTATTTTGGGTGCTTTTAATAACTTTTCGATGTCCATAAAATTCACCTCGGAAATGTCATCACAGTCTGGATAGATAAAGGAAGTGTTGTCTCTTCTGAGGAATTTTAAAGTATAATTATCATCGTTTTCGGAGACCGATTGGATTTGTCCGATGTAATGTTTGATGGTCTTCTTAGTTGGGAAACGAACTATGACATAGGCTCCTTGCGTAAGATCGTACGGACCAAATTCTTCCGAAGAATTTGAAATACTAGAGAGCCTGGATTCATTGAATTGATTATCTCTGCCACTTGTAGGTTTTGTCATTGTGTCATCATTTTTTCTTCTTCAATTTGGGTAGCTTCTTCGGCGTTCAAGTCATCGTTCCCATCTTCGTCACTATCAATTTCATCAGTTTCGTTTGTGTCCCCTAAGATCCTCATATCGTATGGATTCTCCAGGCTGTATTCTTAAGGCTTTCTTTTACCCTTTTAAGACGTTGTCCCTGCTCTTTTCTTCCTTTCAAAAAGTCCAGAAGTGAATTGTCAATAGTCTCTGTCACGTGCTGTTTGAACCTCTCATTAGGCATCTTCTTTAACACTTCATGTGGACTGAAAGGGTGAATTCCTGTAGCCCGGAATCCACTTTTAATTACTTTTCAAGATTTTCTTCAAGTTTAGACAATAATCTAGCTAGAAGTTGAGGAAAAACACTTTTTCTACGCAGTTAATAGATGGCTGTTTCAATTTGATATCTGTCAGTATTGATCTCCATGCCTGTTTAACAGGTCTGAAAAGACTGACGTCAAGAGGTTGAGTCAATTGCGTCGAATTAGGCGGGAGTAAAACGAATCTTATGTTGAGCCTTTGGCATAATTGAATTATATCAATGTTGATGTGTGATGATAAGTTATCACCGATGAGCAATTTTACTTCTTTATCTTTTGCCCAAGGAACAATTATTTTGTTGAACCAGTCTTGGAACGTTGATGAATCGAACCACCCTGACTTGCTCCTATTGTAGACTGTTCGAGGGGTCCTCCAGTGACCCACCTATCATATAGACGTTCTGATTTATACACAACATACAAAGGCAACATTTCACCAGATGCAGTTGCGGCAAACATTAGTGAAACAGCACTTTTGTCGAATTCATAAATCGTTCTGGGTATTTGGTCCCTCTCCTAAAAATGCACTTCTGAGTTCCGGGATTGTCGCTTAGGTTCGTCTCGTCGTAATTGATAATGTTTTCAGGCTTGACCCCATTGAGACTTTTCTCTAGCCGTTTAAAATATTCTTCCATTTCTTCATCAGTTTTTTCTGCTCTAGAGCGTTTTAAATTTTGGCAGTGTCTTTTGTTAAGAGATGCCGATGTCTGTTGATAAACCCTTCTACCCAAACTTTGCCAGGCATATTATCTGAGAAGATCGGGTTTCGAACTCCTCTGGAGTTTAAATAATTTTTGATCAGCATTCTGACATCCAATGATGTTAAAGGAACCGTACTCAGCACACGCGATGATAACATCTACGAAGTGGCGTTCCTCAGTCGCTGTAAGTGCTGTGGGCGACCACATTCTCAGTGTGCTTGTTTTTATTTTATTCAGAATTGTTTTCTGGGAACTTTGAATCTAATTTCAGCTTCCTCGAACTCATTTGCCGATTCTTGACAGCAGAAATAGCTTGTGAGAGATTTTCTTCAGAGTAGTTTTTGTAGTGGCGAGCGCCAAGAACCCTTCTGCTAGGTCGTGGCATACTGCAAAGAAAGACGTTGAAAATGAATTTATAGTTTCATCATCATTCATGTTCCCATGAAACCATTAACTATCAATTTAAAAAATAATAAAGAATGAAAATACAATGCTTCAGGTGGCAACTTTGCCCATTCTGATAATTCAGCACGCTATAAAAACTATTAGATTGAGCTGTAAATCGAAATATCCCTTTTGGTCACAAAGCATCAAAGCATATCAAGTCAAAATTTCATCTGAATCTCTCTACAAATAATACTTGTCTGAACCTTAGCTTTTGGGCTTCGGAATTGACGAAAAGATGATAATTTTCCCTACCTGATGTTCGAGCCTGACACGTTCCAGCAGTGGTTGCAGGATCACTGAACATTCCGCCAATTCCTAGGAACGCCTAGACGTACCATACAACGTTCTAACAGTGTTGCCGTGCTTTAAAAATGAAAGTGAATATGACCTTGCAAGTGGGCAAAGTTGTAGTCGCAGGCAAAGTTGGCAGGATTTACAGTGTTTGAAAAATAATCCACCTTTCCGCACAGTGTTATATGCCGAAGATGAATCAATGAAAGCAGCTACTGTTTCTAACCTTTTATTGAAGCCTGATTCTATGAAAGTTGTAACAATGAGAACCTGATCTGAACAATTTTTATTTTCCTAAAGCCTCCCAGGAAATTTTGTAGAGCATGTTATATGCTTTTCTAGAAATCATATTGAAGCTACATAAATTTCGATCAAGCTGAAAATTTTCACAATTTTCGAAACATAATCATAAATATTATTCGAAATTTCTCCATCATAATAATATAGAAAAATTGAATTATTCAGCCATTTTCAGTGAAACGATAAATTGACCAAAAATGTAGATAATAAAATTATCTATGTAAAATAAAGAAATGTTTTTTTTACGGCCACCGATTCTAAGATAGAGCGATTCGAAACTTATAAAGTTGCTAACCTTATAGGAGGCTTGAAAACAATTATCATTCAATAACTTTTTAATCATAATATCTCAGAAACGATTACTTGTAGAAAGAAAAAGTTTCGATGCCTACAATTTTACACATGATATTATGATCTATTATATTTGTCTGAGGTACTTTTACAACAAAACTCTTCGTTTTGCTGAAAATTCAAAACTCATTTTCTTGGCCGGGTTTAGTGGATTCGTAATAGCTTAATATTGCCGACACACTATTTAAAAGGTGATTAATACGAGAACATTTGGGAAAAATTGAGATTTGAAACTACGATATAATAAACCATAATATTAAAAAGCAATATTTGTGGCAAAACATAAATATAACGATGATCTCAATGCGACAATTCAGAATTTCTTTCCAAGAGCGTTGTTTACTCGAAAATCTGTTTCAAATTCATTTATTATTTAGGAAAATTTACTCTCCTTCTCTCGGACGGCGTTATACTATTTTTCATATTCATAATTGAATAATAATGATACATTGGTAGTTGAACTGAGGTTACGACTAGATCGTTCAAGCTTGCAAGGTATTTGGCCATACCATTCATTCAGCTTGAACAGTCTTTTCTCATTGAGAATTAGTTTTTCTTCCACAGTAAAAATCTGTAACAGTAATTATTCACTTCACAAGTATGGACAAAACTTTTGTGTTCCATAACATTTTCCCATAAAGTTTTTTTTTATAACCTGATTTAGAAATGGTTTTTTTCGTAGATCCTCATCATCCAACTGGCTGTTTATCAAAAACGTTCAACTCACTTTTCTTCTGCTCACCAATTCTGGAATTCTCGCAAACTGTTAATGGTAACATATTTATTCTGTTTTGTTTTCAGAAATGCCTCAATGAGAATGACTTCACAGGATATAAAAACCACAACTACTTGAAAGGGAACGAGAGCTGCTCTTTGAAAGAAGCAGCTAGATGTCTCTAAATGTAGCAGATGCACCATGTCAAAATCGTCCAACTCCAATTAATAGATATTAAAATTCTTTTATAACCAAAGAATAGCAAATAAGGTAAATAAATTTCAGTATAGATGGGGACTGTTGGAGATTGTTTTGTTTTCAGAACTGCTTACAAAAAGCTTAAAGCTATTTTTTCTGACAATCCAGTTAGGAATTACAGTGGTATGGTCTGTCCTACCAGTGATCTTTGTGTAGGTGGATGTAATTTATAAGCTAGCATGAAGAAGGTCCTATTAATATTGAGACTTCAACAGCCTGCAAACTGCAGTTTTTAGCAAAATGGGCATCAGCAGATTAGGGATCCAAAAACACCCCACCAAAATTTCCCCATAAGAAAATTTCACTCTTTAGGTGCTGACTGGCATCACTATCGTGTGTAACTTTTGGCACGTCTGGGTACAGCGACATCACGATATATGAAAAAGCACAGTATGCTGGAGGTTTGAGGTGAGAAAATATATCAAAAATTCATAATGAGATAGTTTTCTGCTTAGTGAGTTCAAATCATTTCATTCTGATTTCGAAAAAATTTGCAGTTCAACTGAAATTCTCAATACTGACTTCCAATTGATATAGTTAACTTTCGAAATAAACTTGTTAAGGACTTAGGAGTGAGTAGTAAAATATGGAAGAGAGCTATCAACAAAAGATCTCTACCATAGCGAAACTGTTAAAGATTCTTCAGCAGTATTCGTTGAATTGGCCTACCAACCCAAGATTGATCCAATATTCAAAGATTTAGACGAATCTATGGGTTTTTCACTTCAAAATCTTTTTCTGCCAAAGGTTCAGTAGCTAGTAAAAGGTTGGTTATGGGTTTTGTAAAGTCTTCAAAAGACTTACCAAGTCTCGGTGGAAACGTCATAGTTCTTGGGGCTGAGACATGAAGCTGGGATTGTGCTACATCAGCACCAAGATGTGATGCAAGACGGTATTCGTTGTGTTTAGAGGAGGTTTCACAGACACTCAGAGCTGTACCCGAAGAAGTAAGTAGTAAGTAATAAATATTCAGATTCCATTCAACATAATAGATTTTAGGTTAATTAGCTGTCGAAGAAAATGCGAGTTAATAAGCTTTCTGGTTCCATATACTGTGAATGTCAAAGGCGAAAATTGTTTCAGGTTACGTTCGCCAGAAGAGAACAAACAGAAGATGGCAAATGGATTATAGATAACGAACAGCTCACCACTCTTTAAAGCTAACTATGTGATAACAGCTTTCGGATCAGGAATAGAAAGTCAAGAAAGTGAGTAATAACACATTATATTGTTTGGTTTATAGCCAGTTACCAAACATCAGACATATTTTCTTGGAACTTGCTATTTCTCACTGATATTTCCAAATCAAGAAGAAATAAGATTTTATGACATTGAATATCCTTTTCTGAGATACTTTAATGTTTCATATATTTTAACCCCTTGAACTCTCATATTTCGAATTAACTATGGCTACCACTTTTATACAAATATTTGAAATTTTCGGAAAGCAATTCGATGGTCCATATTATGCACATGCATCGCCAACGCACATTCATCTTTACAGTTCTCTAATATCTGATCGGTTTAGAGTTATTCTCTTCAGTCGATAATTTTCCTACGTTATCTTTCAAAATGAAAATGTTATAGGCAAAATGTTTAAATGGGTTCCATAGCAGACATCCAACATCAGAAGATCTGAAAATCGTCACTTGTACGGAAAGACTCTCCTCCTGATTGACGACAAATTCTGTGTTTTGAATTCGACTAATCCTAATATGTTTTTGATCCTAATTGTTCTACTTGGTAGCATAAATCGTCTTCAATAATGGTACAATCCTATATTAAGTTATATGAAAAACGCGTAAAATTATCTAACCCTCATATCAAAACTTTCACTTTTTCTGATCAAGGAAGGTGTTCTTGAAGAACTGTATGTTTTTGATTTCCGTTCTTATCTGAAATGGCTTCAAGGATTCCATATGCCATTAATTGTGCTCTTAGTTTAATGGAAAATTTTCAATTCAATGCATAATTTGATGATATATTTCCATTCAGTTAAAGAAGCACTGAGTCCAATAAAAATTGACCAAATGGAATTTACCCGAAATTGATACAAACACTTTAGCGACATCTCATCCATCCGTTTGGTGCGGTGAGATATGGCTGGGGTTGGTGGAACTCACAGTCAGAAGCTGTCAATGATGGTAAAGTAGCTGCATGGCAATTCACTGTAAAGTTTAGAGGTATTCATTATTTACCTACCAACTTGATTTTGTCTACAGTAAATAATTTGTAGGGATTACTGAAAGATTCTGTAGCCCGTTACTATCATTGCTCTTTACTGAAACAGATCTGGTGGATATTTCCAGTTGATTTCCTGTGGCATGAAGTTTGAGAATCCATTTGCTTAGCATCTGCACCGCCGACAACTAATACAGCAATGATGAGGAGAGCTTGAGCAAGGTTAAGGCGTTTGCCGTCACTAAAACTTTCACATTGACAATGTGGCAGTCAAATTTTCAGAGGTAATAGGTATGCGATTCTCTTAATCAGCACGAGTCTTGCTTATGAACTGACACGATATTTTTGATCATTTTGAAATTGATCCAAACCAGCAATTATTTACAGTTATCGAGTAGCCTGCCGAACTCACATTTTTTCATTTTATAGTAGTGTAAGAACGTTAATCCACTAATAAGCTTTAATAAGCACAGTTTTGGAAGTGTTATTCAAGTTGACGAAGTTCACAGAGTTATTTCTGAAGAATAACGATTTAATCGATGAATTTTCTATGGGTTTCGTCTACATACCTACTACAGCAATATTCTTGAATTGATCTTGAAAACTGTTTGATTACGGGAAAATATTGCACGATGGAATGTCACGATTTTTATAATATGCATTCTCTCACTTTTTCCTGACAAGAGCTCCATCTAAAAGATGTTTCTACTACAAAATAAGCTTTCAGATATCTGATCTTCCTGAACCAAACTTTCTATATTGAAATGAACGTTAAAGATTGTGGAAATATTTTTCCATCTAACATCGACACTAATCAGACAGTTTCGAATAACAATAAAAAGTTTTCTCAATTTGAATGAGGAACTCTTCAGAAATTGCTCAAGACCTTCTCTTTTTCCTCTCTCTTGACTATGACCTGATGATCGCTGTCGATACTATCGTGATCTAATTCCTACTAGGCTTCTTTACTCTTCGGGATTAGAGAACAAAAAAAATAAATGGTCGAAAATCGCTTTTTTGTTTTTCAAAATATTACCCATTAAGGTCTATACACTTTGCAATGCGTTTGAAGCAGCAATTTTTTAAAGTTCTCTTGCCACTTGATTGACGTATCTCTAAAACATGCATTCTGAACGTATCAACCGCTTTTTTTAGGTGTCGAAAACGTTGACCTCTCATTTTATTTTTTTACGAGACGAGAATAAAATAGAAGTCATCTGATGCCAAGTGAGGACTATACGGTGGATGACTAATCGAATTGATGTTTTGAGTGCCCAAAGATGCAGTTGCTTGATCCGGATGTGAGACTTCGCATTGTCGTAGCGATGGGTGATCCGTCTTCGGCGGTTGGTTTACTTAGCAAACAAATGTTTGTGTGATTGTTCTGTGTTGTTTTAGTGGTACGATTGCGACATATCAGTTTTTCAGTTCTTCGCTGGAAAAACTCTCGCTTGGAAACATGGTTCGTACATTTACGAGGAACTTTGTAATGATTTGACTCATTGAAGCACCTCTTGTGAAGCACCTGTATCGTATATTTGGGGCATTTCTTCCGACCAACCGACACGAGCTTTTTTGAGCGATTGACAATTGTATGGAGGTCCACACTACCAATATTTTTTATGGTCGAATGTTCATGCTAGATTGAATGAATGCTGGTCCCACTTATGCTTCAAGATTATCTCAATTTCAAGATAGGTTAGTATGACGATCTTCGCAACTTCAGTTGGCGCACAGTATCAACTGATTTTCGAAACGATAACTGATTTTGGAAGAACTTCACGAAATTTAATCTTTGGAGTGAACTACGAGCTCGGTTGAATTCACCAAATCATCGATAAACACTGGTCCTTGATGGAGCTCCATCGCCAAAAATCAATTAAGTTCATCGATACACTGGGTTGTGGAGTTAATCAGATCTCGAAAGTTAAATAGCAATCGCAATGAAAAGTTCACGATTTAATTCCATTTTTGGGCGAGATAAATCTTTTAAGTTACTATAAACAAATACAGATAGCCATCGAACGTCGAAACTTGAACTCATCACGGTATAACCTCTCAAAATGTCAATGTTTATGATAGAGCTGTCAATCACCAGATTGCACAACTAGGTTGTCTAATCCTTGAAATATAAAAGGCACTGATTGTATTAATCCAAATTCTTTTCATTTTAGTGTTATTGATAGTTTTATGATGATTTTATTTTTTTGAATCCATCAGTGATGATCTGCTTAACCAAATGGTGATTTTCAAGTTTCTATGAAAGGCACCCTATGTTTTTTCAATTTCTTGTTACATTGAAAAAGACATTTTATCTTTCCAACGACTTTAGGTTAGGTAATTGAAGTAGATTTAGTAGATTTGTAAGAAACAAAATGATTGTATGAAATGGCAATACGTCTTCATTGATATCGAAATTAATATTTGTGAAACAATAGGGAAGTCTGAATATGACGACGATTCTCTGTAGTATTGCTATCATCGCGTGTCCGCATCGATAAATTATGAGCGGTCGCTAGCTGTAGAGCGTCTCCAGCAGGATTTCGCATTCAGCTGCGCTGTTGTCCTAAAATATTTGCAACAAAATCCTGAACACCCTGATATTTGTTTAACATTTACGCAAATCTTTGTAGGATTTTGTTGCACTCCGTGCCATCCTAATTAATCTCTGAAGTTTTTTCAATAGCGTGAGTGTATCATGCAGTACATTTACTTCGAGACGAAGGCACCTGATAAAATTTGTCATCTAATGAATGTCGATCATTATCTCGGCATTGAAGTATCACCCGTGAAATCATTGGTGCATATAAGGAAAACAAGTTGAATTACATGTAGGAAATAATCACTATTATTCTAAATGCAATGATCACCACGTTTGACTCCAGTTTTCGTTTATTTTGTGGAGACATTCTGAGTTATTCTACCTATCTCGAACCTATTCGGGCTTTCAATTTTTGCAAATTTTCGTCAATTATTAATGTGTATACTTTGAATTTATGTAGCCCCATAAGAAGAATTCGAGCGAATCAGATCTGAGACCTGACTGGCCCTCTATGAGTGGGGAAGGCCTTCCTGTCCATTCTCATAAGAAATCGCATTGTCGGGGAACTCCGTACACTCAGACGAGCAAAGGCGGCTTCTGTCGTAACCATATTGTGCAGTTTAGATGTTTGAATGATTTTTATCAGGAAAATATTGGCGAGACTCAAGTGAAAGCTCATTCTGGTTAGTCTTGGTACCTTGTTTCGTTGGGATTCCAAAATAACCGATCCATCACCTTCCACCATCCAATGTGATTAATCGCTGCTCAAAATCCCTGTAATTCAGTCGGTTCATGTTCCGTTCAAACAAAAAACTTCCGAGGAATCCATTTTTTGATTAATCATTGCGAATTCTGTGTCAATGCATCTTACATACTTTCACAAAACTGGTCCTCTGGCTATCAAGATCATATATTTGCTTAGTTGCTGATGAAGCTAAATTTTACGTGCGTGATGTTATTTGTAAAGTAGTCCACTGAGGAATGTTATTATGTTAACTAACAGTCGGTGAAGCACCGTGAGGATTTTCTTCAATTTCCACCAAGACAATGAGTTGCCAGTCTTCAGAGGTTTCTGGATTATCCGGCATTTGGGGGTATGCCTCCAATATGTCCGGTACGCTGTGGATTTTACTGAGCGTGTGGACCTTGTGGTTGGCTCTTTCTGGATGTTTGGCACATTAAAAATATCACAAACCTCCCCGTTGAGTACGTACTACGCGCACCACTCGGGATCATCATTAAAATTCCATTCTTCTATTTAATTGAGATATTTCATTTTTGATTTTCGAAACACAACTCTAAATTGAGCATTTCTAGCATTACGTCGAATTATCTGAAAGACATTTATCTATATATATCGGGTTGTATCTGGTTACACATAAATAACTACTTAAAATTTAGTTTATATGGTTGTATCTGGTTACACATTCATAAAATTGATATTTTCGGTGTCAGAAATCTTTTGTTGAATCGAAACATTTCTAACAATAAGTTGGTAGCTTCAGTAGAAAGGTACTAATAACATACCTACTCAAGATCATAACTGAAGCACAGTGTTTCATGCATTTTAATTTTTTCGTGAGGATTGGAAAAGTGAAGTGCGTGAACTAAACTGTAATGATCGACTTTAATTCAAGACAAACTTCATCAGGTACCATCGTCTCAAAGAAAAATGAGTCATTAAAAAGTGCACATATCAAAAACCCTGAATTTAACTCCAAATTTCTTCAGAAAGTCTTGCTTTACTCGTGAAAAAGATTCAAAGATCTTGCGCAAACTCTCATTCTTATCGAAAAAATTTTAGAGGGTTGATGAAGATGGTTCAGGGTACAAAGAAAATTATCCAAAATATAAAATTTTGATAAAAGTGAAAACAAAATCGACATGATTAAGGATTTTGTTGCCAAATACATTTCTTTCACATAGTGATTTAACTCCTTTGATCCATAGATTATACTAGCATTTTGGTTTCAATGAAACTTTGTATATTATATCAAACTTTCGGAATCTTCGGAAAATTCAAGAGATATATTTTTTTGCTCTTTGTTCACCTGAACAGAGTGTTTATCATTTCTTGCCTGAATGTCTGGGGTAATTTAACAATGATTAAAAATGGTTCTCAATCGATTGGTCTGATTCCTGATGAAGAATCATGGCGAAAGCTGAGTGGTGTCTAGTCGTCTGGCTGCCGGAGCTGTATCTCTCTCTAGTATCCAAAAAGGAATCAGCTAGAGCTTTCTACAGTATTTTTAGAATGTGTTGATTATCCAAATATCTCGGTCAAGCTCATTAATGGGCCAACTCGTCGGATGGTTCAGCAGAGTTGGTGAGCATCGGAAATTTTGTTTCCTCACAACTACTAGAATATTCCATCTGATCAAGTTAATACTTGGAATGTTATTGAGGGATATTGAAAACGAAACGGCTTGGTAAAAAATCAGTAGAAATCAATGTAATAGAAATATTTCTTAAACCCAGTGTAAAAAAATTTCTCTACACTCAATATCTCCCAAGACTTCATTTGAGATTTAAATAAAACTCGTATATATATTGAGGTTATTGATATTTTGATTCATACGAAATTTATTTGTCGTAGCTTCCTTCTGAAGATATGACTGTTTTTTTCATTTAGCCTTCGATGGCTGATAGACTCATTCGGGTCTTCCTCAATGCAACGCTATACAGCTTCAATATCTTTTTTCTGTACGAACCGCACCGTACGGCGTCTCTGGGAATGCGAGTTATGGATAAGAGTAAACGTGGTAGGAAAATGTTCCATGGTTAATAGAATTCCTGAGATCCTGAAATTTCATCTTTTTGGCGTGAAGGAAAAGAAATAGCTGAAAATTCAAGACGAAAACAGTTTTTTGTGAATAACTCAGAAAATATCCACTTTAGGGCAAGGGTGTGATGCATACACTCACGTTATTTCTAGCGTATAATAGATTCAATATCTGCCATAAAAAATGTAGTTCTCATTTGAAAAATTGTAAAAACGATTTTGTCATCCCAAACTTTGAAAGCGATTTTTTCACCCCCTGTATCATGAATCGCGATTTCGATTTTAAAGTGATACGTCAATCTTACATCTTGAAAAATCCCAAAATGAAAATTTTCTATCCAAAAACGTCGAAGGTATTCTTGTTTCAGCGGAGCTCTATTTTCGATTTTTTCGAATTTTCCGCTCAGAGAGAATTTTACAACCAAAACTGAACAATGTTACATCAAAATAACTTGAAATTTTCTGAGGAATTTATTTTTGCAATAAAAAAATGGTGTTATAATATGAAAAACGGAAGTTGACGTCATTTCCGGAAAAACCGGAGGTGCTCATGCCTTGAAAATATTTTAGATTCCATCAGCATCGTGAAATACTTATAAGTGCTGAATAATGTTCACAAATTGTCCATCATTTTATATAGGTATGACTACACGTAGTATAGGAAAAAGATTTACAGGACATAAAAGAACGCTATTCGGTCCTAGGTTTACATCTGGAAAATGCAAAACACGAAATCGAATACGATAATCTGAGGATGCTACACACAGAAAATAATTATTTTAAACTAACTATACTTGAACAGATCGAAATCCTGAAAAATAATGATAACCCATTGATGTTAAATGATAGCAATTTTTTTTTCACATTTATTCTTGATATGACCCAATAAAAGCAGAATAAGAACTGATGGCTAGTGTGCTTCATAGAAAGAAAAATCGAGAATCGTTTGCGTGAAACAAACCTTATGTTCGATGTTTTATTTTTATCCATGTGTTACTAGTATTTTTTTCATTTTTACAGAATTTGATGGCCTTACAGCCAAAGGTTAGGAAATATGGTAATTTAGTTCCTACCGCTGTAACAAAAAAGAACAAGGAACACTGGAAACGCAACGTAGACAACAATTGTAAGGTGAGTTGGTTGAATATTACGTGTTTCGTATTTTCAGGATATGCGAATGAGTTCAGATATTTTGATGTATTATTGTATGAACTGCTTCAACTGCTGCTTCAATGAGTCTTCGGATTTCAGTAGTTTATATTTGAAATGGATATTTGATAAAAACACACTAAATAAGGTAGTTTATTCTAATGGCGATCGATTTCGACGTTACGCAATCATCAGGCCAGCTGAAAATACTATAGATATAGTCTCATATATATAACATATACAATTTGATTTCAAATAACAATCAAGAAGCATTAAAACTATATCATTTCGTCTTTTTCCTTGATATCTTTCTTATTTTTAGGTAAGCTAAGAGGTATGCTTACCGTCTTATGAATCAGTATAATGACAATCTCGATAATAATTTCATAAAGAATATCGAAAATGAAAAGTATCCTCTTTTGTAGACTCTGAAATTTCTTATATGATGTAATCTCCAAATTCTCCAGAGTCTTTATTGTGTTCTATGGAAATTTCCTAGAAGAAATGTCGGAGGACGAAATAGGATACAAAAGAAGCGGTCGGCATGCCAGTGTCATAAAGAAAGGAGAAAGTTTCACTTTGATCGTGATGTGTCAATGAATTTGAAAATATTCACGTTTCCATCAAAATCTGATAGGTCGTTTGAAATAATGATAGTTTTTATGATTCATAATATCATAGTGTACGTGTTATATAAGCTTTTCAGAAATAATTTCCCTTCTGTTATATTTCAAGGGTTGTACATTGTCGTTCTGTGAAGGTTTCTAATGGAGAATTTGGTCGATTTTTCGACGTTCATCAAATCTTTTCTTCATAGTTCGTGTTGAGATGCCAGGGGCAGTCTGAGAATGTTATTTGATATAATATGCCACTCTGTTGGTCTTTTTCGGTCTTCGATTTGTTGTTGATCAGAAAACCCTGCAACGGCTTGTGTCGTTTGTTTACAAGCTGAAGTTGTATTCATCCATGAATTTCTGATAAATCCATGGAAGAAAGAAACGAAAATGAACGTTTTTGTACTGAATTTTGAGGTTAAACTTTATTAATATTGTTATGATTATACACTGTGGAACAGCCAAATGGAATAAATTCGATAACGAATAAATGAGAGCGTGTTTGAAAAAACGCTTGGACCAGGCGATTTGTATATTCAACTGAGCATTTTTTCCAAAAAAAAAATTATATAGGGTGCGTCATGTGATAGTGGCCAATACCCACTTCCTTATTTTAAATGCAAGTCCCTGTATATTATTAATTTTTTGGAATATTCAGAGAATTGTAGACATAAATCATGAACAATGTCCTATACCTATCTTCAACTGTTTCGGAAATATTAAGTGTTTTCAGATTTATTACAAAAATTAACATTAAAAAAAAAAAATTATTTTAGTTCACAAATTCGCTACATTACATTCAATACTTATTTCCCATTTAGCTCTTGATAATGAGAAAGTAAACAAAAACCATTCCTTCGTTTCTTTTTACTGATATGAAATGAAAAAATATAAAACATTGTTAATTTTCGTATAAAACTGATAGCCATAGCAACTTTTCTGCCTGCCATAGCAACTTGTCTGCCTGCATGACAGTAGTGGTTAGTGTCAGTGCTATTGTCGTTTAAATTTCGTTAACCGTACGTAATAATACAAAAAAATGGTTCATTTAACAGAAAAGCACAAAACAACCATTCTACAAAGGATTGGTTATGGAGATAACACAAGGACACAAATGGAAGTTTCTCGCTTATTTCACGAAAAATTTCCAAATCCGCCGCCTGTTTCCCAAGGAACAATTAGCAAAATAGAAAAGCAGTTTCATGAGCTTGATCATGTGAGACAGATAAAAAAGTAGCTACCAATGCAGTAAGTAATGATACGAAATTGGATATTATGCTTGAATTTCAAGAAATCCCACATAATTCTGGTCGAAAAGCAGCCCCACTGTTCAACGTTAGCCACACAACAATTTTTCGAATATTGAAGGAAAGTAAAATGCATTCCTATAAAATGATACCAACTCAGGAGTTCATGGAAGACGATTTAGATAGGAGAACGTATTTTTGTGAGCAAATGATGGAAATGTTAGAAAACAATGTGATCCAATTAGAAGATGTTTTGTTTTCTGATGAGAGCACATTTACACTTCACGGTCACGTTAATGGTCAAAATTGCCGCTATTGGTCTGATGAGAATCCTCATTGGATGAGAAAGGAACATACCCAATATCCTGAAGAAGTGAATGGAATTGTTGGAAATCATATCGTAGGTCCCTTTTTCATTGATGGCAACTTGAATGGAGATAAATATTTAGAACTGCTCCATAATAATGTCGTGCTTACTTTGACAAACTTATATCCTGATCCAGTAAACCCACAAGTTCCTGCCAATACAATATGGTTCCATCAAGATGGAGCTCCGCCCCACTATCAAATCAATGTCCGGCAGTACCTGAACCAAATTTTTCCAAATCGATGGATAGGGAGGCGTGGATCGATAGAATGGCCAGCACGATCTCCTGATCTGTCGCTGTTAGACTACTTTTGTGAGGATATGTCAAAAGTATTGTATACAAAACTAAACTCCTCAACTAAGATGACTTAAAAAGACAAATTACGCTTGCGATTAGATCAGTTACACCTGAGATGTTGAGTAATGTTAGAAGACATTTCTATGCCAGATTAGCATGTGGCCAAGACGTTCGCGGCGAGCATTTTGAACATTTACTACATTGACATTAATATTTTTCTGTTTTTTTTTTAATGATTAAGAAATAAACAGTATTAATCATTAGGTTTTTAGTTTAATGTAGCGAATTGGTGAAATAAAATAATTTTCTTTTTTTGATGTTAATTTTTGTAATAAATCTGAAAACACTTAATATTTCCGAAACAGTTGAAATAAATATAGGAACTTGTACATGATTTATGTCTAGAATTTTTTGAAGAATCCAAAAAGTTAATAATATACAGGGATTGCATTTAAAGAAGAATGTGGGTATTGACCACTGTCACATGACGCACCCTATATAATTTTTTTTTCTTGATGCTCAGTTAAAAATACATATCGCCGTGTCCAAGCGTTTTTCCAAACACGCTCTCATTTATCCGTTATCGAATTTATTCCATTTGGCTGTTCCACACTGTACTATGCTCTTTTCCTTTATCGAAATAACAATATCGTGTATGAATATTCTAGGACATTTAGTATTTACACCGATTTGATAAATAATTCAGAGTTTTTTATGATAATTATTTTCCAAAAGTGGGATGTTGAGGAGTCTGTCAAAGATAAATCTGAAAACGGTTTTCTTTACTTTTCTATTGAATTTTCAGCTGGACTGATGGTGGCGTATCGCCTAAATCGATCGCCACAAGAATAAACTACCTTATACAGGGTGTTACTAAATAAGTGTAAAATATTTAAGAAGGTTATTCCTCTTCGAAAAAAAGACCTTTCATATATAGAAACTTCATTGGAACATCCCTTGTTAAGATACAGCCCTTCAAAGGGATTACATAAAATTTTATAACAATTTTTCACAAGCACCAAAAAAGTTACAATATTGAAATTAACCTAAATAGTTTTGTTTTTTACCATTTAGTCGTTAATGCATGGACTAACTACAGAATAATAATAAATCACGTACGCATTTATGACGATGTACCTATCTCTGTAATTGTTCGTAAAATAATTTTTTGCTGCGAACTGGTTATTTTGGGCAAAAAACTCATGAGATATTTTTTGTTTAGAACGAAACAGGCAATCGGAAATGAATTTTTAAATGGTAAACAAATAATAAGAGGAAAAGTTACATTGGAAATTAACTTTATGGGTTGTGTTTCCCACCCTTACACCCATGGGGTAAACCAAATAAATAACTGAATAAGTGTATTTTTGCTAGTAGGAAACATTAGGTTAATTTCAATATCGTATTTCTTTTGGTGCATGTGAAAAAAATTGTTATACAAATTTTATGTACTCCTCTTGAGGGGCTGTATCTTAACAAGGGATGCTCCAATGAAGTTTCCTTATGGGAAAGATCCTATCTTTTTTTTCGATGAGGAATCACCTCCTAAAATATTTTACACTTATTTAGTTACACCTTGTATAGTCTGTTTCCATTTATTACCCTTGTAATATGAAGATAAACACACTCTTGGAGAAATTCATCAATATAATATAAATAATTGAAAAAAATTAAATAATTTTTCTCGTTCCAAAATCACAAGTGTTTCGAAGTTTCTGATCTTGGATTAGGTTTCCACTGAATCTCAGTTAATAACATATGAAATTGAATATACTCTCAATGCATATACTCCCTTAGGAATATCACATAATGTTCAATACAAAATATTAGTTTCCCATGAAAAATAACAAAGGCTTCCATTAACAGTATTTTGTCGGTAGAAAATTGTCAAATTTGACATTTCAAAGCCACCTCACCATAAACCTCGGATTTTATGTTGATCAAGTTATGAATCATAACTTTAAACAACAGAGGATGAGTTCTGTTGTCATTCTGCGTCCGTTTGTTTGTTAGGTCAGGTAACAGGATTTATTAGGGCTTGGTTTAAAGTCCTTTATCAGACTATTGAGCATTGCGATACAGTAACATACGATATGGATAATTGGAAAGAATCAACAAACATATCTCGAACGATAATTAATCAAATTTACATTTTTCATTCAAACTCATACTTCATTTTTTCATAACAGATTATTAGAAAAGCTAGAATAGTAAAATGAACCTATTCACGAAATATGTCAAATCTATCTCCTTCGTAAGATAGATAGAAAATGTTTTGGGATACGGCCAGACATACTGTAGTTTGTCCATCAATTTTTCATTAGAATGTCGAAACGAATTGATTGGGACCAATTTTGATTCGAAAATAACAGACATATTTAAGAATCCAAATTCAAAGCGGTGCAATGTAGTTATTCCCCTCTGATATGTAAAAGGTGATTCATTTAGAGGTAATCTTTGTGGTGGGGAATCAGTAGCAAATCGCACATGCGTCGTGTAAATTGTAGTGGTATTTTTGTTCATTGGAACATCGTCCTTCCACAAGAATGCCTATTTTTCATTGCATGTTATTTGAAATCTCCTCTTCAGTGGTTGGTAAAAGAAAAAGAGACCCGTCACTACTGGTATAGTAAACTCATAGTTCATCTCCTGAATAGTTCCCAACAGCTTCGGAACTGGTTTCAGCATATACTTAGTGTTCTCACTTGAGAATTCGAATGGATAATCATCCTTGAAAAGTTTTCTTCTACTTTTAGTTGAGACTCTGAATTCATTACATACAGACCACATTGTTTTCTTTCTATCGACAGAATCCATTAGCTTCTATTCATATATGCACGCTTTGTTGTTGAGATCCAACCAATATTCAATGGGACATCAAGTACTGAAGATACGGTTTCCAGCATGTTTTATGAATTTTATAGCGTGATGATTCACATTTGTTTTAGGAATTTTAGAGCGTGATGATTCATATTTGTTTCAACTTTATTCAAACATCCTCTGAGTGACATCTTGATCAAGCAGTTATTGAGTGAACCTAATGTTTGATTCCCTGAATCGCTGAATTATTCGACGCATTTGGCCCAACCTGAATAGCTCAGTAAGAAACTGAGCTCTTTATGTTTCGCAATGATTGTTTCAACAAATTTGGAAAGGGGGAGTTGCTATAGAAATAACTATTTAGCAAATTTGGAATCAATAACTCGTTATGGAATATTGTTCTGGGGGCAGTACCAGAATAAATGTGTAAAGTTTTCTTGTTCTATTAGGAAACGGCTAACCATAGCTTACGCTACTATTTATATGAATTTCAAGAAACGAATGTTTCAAGGAACATGTTTAAATACACAAAGTGAGTACTATGCTATCGAATTAAACAAAATAAATACTTTCGTTTAATTTGTCATTAATACGAATATTCATTAGGCATCTTCTTAATTTTGATCGAAGTGAAAATTTTTACATAATTCGATATTATTTCGGAATTATTACAGCTCCGTAATTTTGTTCTTTCAAAGTCGTATTCAGAAAATGGGCAGTTTTTCCCAAATTTCAAATCATTCAACATCGAATACCTTGAAAACGGTGCATTTTAGGATGATAAATGTGGAAGGATGAATTCTTCTGAAATGTTCAGACATACAGAGAATACTAGGATGTGTTCAATGATTGACCTATTCATTGTTAAGTTTCGATGGTTTTACAAGTTGGTCATGCATTAACTCGAAGAACTTAGTGGATAGTTTGAGTGCGTTTAGTCTGAAATGTGATATATGAGAAGCCACCTGCAAAATTTTAATTCATTCGAATTATGCAATACCAAGATACAAGCAAAAATCAATGTTTCTATTGAAATTTCAATACCCTGTATCTTTTTAACGGAACCTAATTTCAAAATATGGTATCGGAAAAGTGTTTCCCTTGCTTGCAAGAATTCATGGTTTAAATCAATGTAGTAGTCAAAGACTCACCCTGCATATAAAATTCTTTTATACGAATGTTGACAATGAACTCCGTGTTTATGTGAATTCCAGGCACTGCAGTCGGTATCTAGGCTGTTTACTTTACGAAATGGCGAATACGCCGGGTTTAGTGGATTCGTAATAGCTTAATATTGCCGACACACTATTTAAAAGGTGATTAATACGAGAACATTTGGGAAAAATTGAGATTTGAAACTACGATATAATAACCATAATATATTAAAAAGCAATATTTGTGGCAAAACATAAATATAACGATGATCTCAATGCGACAATTCAGAATTTCTTTCCAAGAGCGTTGTTTACTCGAAAATCTGTTTCAAATTCATTTATTATTTAGGAAAATTTACTCTCCTTCTCTCGGACGGCGTTATACTATTTTTCATATTCATAATTGAATAATAATGATATTACTGGTAGTTGAACTGAGGTTAAA
The DNA here is from genome assembly GCA_030674115.1 of Micraspis discolor. Taxonomy (NCBI): domain Eukaryota; kingdom Metazoa; phylum Arthropoda; class Insecta; order Coleoptera; family Coccinellidae; genus Micraspis; species Micraspis discolor. The sequence continues at coordinate 54,480 of JARTUT010001397.1, read as the reverse complement.
TTTCAAATTAGATCGTTCAAGCTATAAGATGGCCATATCATTCATCTAGCTCGAACAGTCTTCTTCTCATTGGAGAATTAGTTTTTCTTCCAATAGTAAAATTGTAACAGTAATTATTTACTTCACAAGTATGGACAAAACTTTTGTGTTCCATAACATTTTCCATAAAGTTTTTTTTATAACCTGACTTCCAGGAAATGGTTTTTTTTTTCGTAGATCCTCATCATCCAACTGGCTGTTTATCAAAACGTTCAACTCACTTTCTTCGCTCACCAATTCAGTTTGGAATTTCGCAAACTGTTAATGGTAACATATTTATTCTGTTTTCAGAAATGCCCTAGTCTCGAGAATGACTTCACAGATATAAAACCAACTACTCTGAGCGAACGAGCTGCTCTGAAAGAAGCAGCTAGATGTCTCAAATGCGCAGATGCACCATGTCAAAAATCGTGTCCAACTCAATTAGACATTAAATCTTTTATAACCAGTATAGCAAATAAGGTAACAATTTCCAGTATGATGGGACCGTTGGTGATTGTTTTGTTTTCAGAACTACTACGGGGCAGCTAAAGCTATTTTTTCTGACAATCCGTTAGGAATTACATGTGGTATGGTCTGTCCTACCAGTGATCTTTGTGTAGGTGGATGTAATTTACAAGCTAGCGAAGAAGGTCCTATTAATATTGGAGGACTTCAACAGTTCGCAACTGAAGTTTTTAGCAAAATGGGCATCAGGCAGATTAGGGATCCAAAAACACCCCCACCAAAATTTCCCCATAAGAAAATTTCACTTTTAGGTGCTGGACCGGCATCACTATCGTGTGCAACGTTTTTGGCACGTCTTGGGTACAGCGACATCACGATATATGAAAAAGCACAGTATGCTGGAGGTTTGAGGTGAGAAAATATATCAAAAAATTCATAATGAGATAAGCTTCTCTGCTTAGTGAAAGTTCAAATCATTTCATTCGATTTCGAAAAAAAAATTGCAGTTCAACCGAAATTCCCCAATACCGACTTCCAATTGACATAGTTAACTTCGAAATAAACTTGGTTAAGGACTTAGGAGTGAGTATAAAATATGGAAGAGAGCTATCAACAAAAGATCTCACTATAGCGAAACTGTTAGAAGATTCTGCAGCAGTATTCGTTGAATTAGCCTACCTCAACCCAAGATTGATCCAATATTCAAAGATTTAGACGAATCTATGGGTTTTTTCACTTCAAAATCTTTTCTGCCAAAGGTTTCAGAAGCTAGTAAAAAAGGGTTATGTGCTTGTAAGTCTTCTAAAGACTTACCAAGTCTCGGTGGAAACGTCATAGTTCTTGGGGCTGGAGACACAGCTTTCGATTGTGCTACATCAGCACTAAGATGTGGAGCAAGACGGGTATTCGTTGTGTTTAGAGGAGGTTTCACAGACATCAGAGCTGTACCCGAAGAAGTAAGCGTAGTAAGTAATAAATATTCAGATTCCATTCAACATATTAGATTTTAGGTTCAATTAGCTGTCGAAGAAAAATGCGAGTTAATAAGCTTTCTGGTTCCACATACTGTGAATGTCAAAGGCGGAAAAATTGTTTCGGTTACGTTCGCCAGAAGAGAACAAACAGAAGATGGCAAATGGATTATAGATAACGAACAGCTCACCACTCTTAAAGCTAACTATGTGATAACAGCTTTCGGATCAGGAATAGAAAGTCAAGAAAGTGAGTAATAACACATTATATTGTTTGGTTTATAGCCAGTTACCAACATCAGACATATTTTCTTGGAACTTGCTATTTCTCACTGGATATTTGGAAATCAAGAAGAAATAAGATTTTATGACATTGAATATCCTTTCTGAGATACTTTAATGTTTCATATATTTTAACCCCGAACTCTCATATTTCGAATTAACTATGGCTACCACTTTTATACAAATATTTGAAATTTTCGAAAGCAATTCGATGGTCCAGATTATGCACATGCGTCGCCAACGCACATTCATCTTTACAGTTCTTAATATCTGATCGGCTTAGAGTTATTCTCTTCAGTCGATAATTTTCCTACGTTATCTTTCAAATGAATGTGTTATATAAAGTGTTTAAATGGGTTCCATAGCAGACATCCAACATCAGAAGATCTGAAAAATCGTCACTTGTACGGAAAGACCCTCCTTGACGACAAATTTTGTGTTTTGAATTCGACTAAATCCAATATGTTTTTGATCCTAATTGTTCTACTTGGTAGCATAACGTCTTCAATAATGGTACAATTCATATTAGTTATATGAAAAACGCGCAAAATTATCTAACCTCATATCAAAACTTTCACTTTTTTCTGATCAAGGAAGGGTGTTCCTTGAAAAGAATTGCATGTTTTTGATTTCCGGTTCTTATCGAAATGGCTTCAAGGATTCCATGTCAATAATTGTGCTCTAGTTTAATGGAAAATTCTCAATTCAATGCATAATTTGATGATATATTTCCATTCAGTTAAAGAAGCACTGAGTCCAATAAAATTGACCAAATGGAATTTACCCGAAATTGATACAAACACTTTAGCGACATCTCATCCATCCGTTTGGTGCGGTGGAGATATGGCTGGGGTTGGTGGAACTACAGTCGAAGCTGTCAATGATGGTAAAGTAGCTGCATGGCAAATTCACTGTAGTTTAGAGGTATCTATTATTTACCTACCAACTTGATTTTGTTCACAGTAAATAATTTGTAGGGATTACCGAAAGATTCCAAGCCCAAGTTACCACTGTTCTTTACTGAAATAGATCTGGTGGATATTTCAGTTGATTTCTGTGGTATGAAGTTTGAGAATCCATTTGGGTTAGCATCTGCACCGCCGACAACTAATACAGCAATGATGAGGAGAGCTTTCGAGCAAGGTTGGGCGTTTGCCGTCACTAAAACTTTCACATTGGACAATGTAAGTCAAATTTTCAGAGTGTAATAGGTATGCGATTCTCTTAATCAGCACGAGTCTTGCTTGCGAACTGACACGATATTTTTGATCATTTTGAAATTGATCCAAACCAGCAATTATTTACAGTTATCGAGTAGCCTGCCGAACTCACATTTTTTCATTTTATAGTAGTGTAAGAACGTTAATCTGCTAATAAGCTTTAATAAGCACAGTTTTTTGAAGTGCTATTCAATTGACGAAGTCTACACAAGTTATTTCTGAAGAATAACGATTTAATCGATGAATTTTCTATGGGTTTCGTCTACATACCTACTACAGCAATATTCTTTGAATTGATCTTGAAAACTGTTTGATTACGGGAAATATTGCATGATGGAATGTCACGATTTCTAATAATATGCATTCTCTCACTTTTCTCGACAAGAGCTCCATCTAAAAGATGCTTCTACTACAAAGAAGCCAGATATCTGATCTTCCTGAACCAAACTTTCTATATTGAAATGAACGTTAAAGATTGTGGAAATATTTTTCCATCTAACATCGACACTAATCAGACAGTTTCGAATAACAATAAAAAGTTTTCTCAATTTGAATGAGGAACTCTTCAGGAAATTGCTCAAGACCTTCTCTTTTTCCTCTCTTGACTATGACCCTGATGATCGTTGTCGATACTATCGTGATCTAATTCTACTAGGGTTTCCTTTTACTCTTCGGGATTAGAGAACAAAAAAAATAAATATTCGAAAATCGCTTTTTTGTTTTTCAAAATATTACCCATTAAGATCTATACACCTTTGCATGCGTTTGAAGCAATTTTTAAAGTTCTCCTTGCCACTCTGATTGACGTATCTCTAAAACATGCATTCTGAACGTATCAACCGCTTTTTTAGGTGTCGAAAACGTTGACCTCCCATTTTATTTTTTACGTACGAGAATAAAAAGAAGTCATTCGATGCCAAGTCAGGACTATACGGTGGATGACTAATCGAATTGATGTTTTGAGTGCTCAAAGATGCAGTTGTTTGATCCGATGTGTGAGACCTCGCATTGTCGTAGCGATGGGTGATCCGTCTTCGGCGGTTGGTTTTACTAGCAAACAAATGTTTGTGTGATTGTTCTGTGTTGTTTTAGTGGTACGATTGCGACATATCTAGTTCTTCCGAAAAACTTTTGCTTGGAAATGGTTCGTACACGAGGAACTTTTGTTGGATTTGACTCATTGAAGCACCTCTATCGTATATTTGGGGCATTTCTTCCGACCAACCGACACGAGCTTTTTTTTGAGCGATTGACAAATTGTATGAGGTCCAACACGACCAACATTTTTTTTATGGTCGAATGTTCATGCTAGATTGAATGAATGCTGGTCCCACTTATGCCTAAGATTATCTCAATCTCAAGATAGGTTACATGACGATCTTGCAATCTCAGTTGGCGCACAGTATCAATGATTTTCGAAACGATAACTGATTTTGGAAGAACTTCACGAAATTTGTCTTGGAGTGAACTACGAGCTCGGTTGAATTCACCAAATCATCGATAAACACTGGTCCTTGATGGAGCTCCATCGCCAAAAATTGAATTAAGTTCATCGATACACTGTTGTGGAGTTAATCAGATTCGAAAGTTGTAAATAGCAATCGCACGAAAAAGTTCACGATTTAATTCCATTTTTTGGGCGAGATAAATCTTTTAAGTTACTATAAACAACACAGATAGCCATCGAACGTCGAAACTTTCTGACTACGTATAACCTTCAAAATGTCAATGTTTACGATAGAGCTGTCAATTGGCAGTTTGCATTACTAGGGTTGTCCAATCCCGAAATATAAAAGGCACTGATTGCATTAATCCAAATTCTTTTCATTTTAGTGTTACTGATAGTTTTATGATGATTTTATTTTTGAATCATCAGTGATGATCTGCTTAACCAAATGGTGATTTTCAAGTTTCTATGAAAGGCACCCATGTTTTTCAATTTCTTTTGTTACATTGAAAAAGACATTTTATCTTTCCAACGACTTTAGGTTAGGTAATTGAAGTAGATTTAGTAGATTTGTAAGGAAACAAAATGATTGTATGAAAATGGCAATACGTCTTCATTGATATCGAAATTAATATTTGTGAAACAATAGGAAGTCTGAATATGACGACGATTCTCTGTAGTATTGCTATCATCGGGTGTCCGCATCGATAAATTCGCGGAGCGGTCGCTAGCTGTAGAGCGTCTCCAGCAGGATTTCCACATTCAGCTGCGCTGCTGTCCCAAAATATTTGGTAACAAAATCCTGAACACCCTGATATTTGTTTAACATTTACCAAATCTTTGTAGGATTTTTGTTGCACTCCGTGCCATCCTAATTAATCCTCTAAGTTTTTTCAATAGCGTGAGTGTATCAAGTAGTACATTTACTTCGAGACGAAGGCACCTGATAAAATTTGTCATCTAATGAATGTCGACTATTATCTCGGCATTGAAGTATCACCCGTGAAATCATTGCGCATATAAGTAAAACAAGTTGAATTACATGTAGGAAATAATCACTATTATTCTGAATGCAATGATCACCACGCTTGACTCAGTTTTCGTTTATTTTGTGGAGACATTCTGAGTTATTCTACCTATCTCGAACCTTATTCGGGTTTTCAATTCTTGCAAATTTTCGGCCCAATTATTAATGTATACTTTTGAATTTATGTAGCCCCATAAGAAGAATTCGAGCGTAATCAGATCTGGAGACCTGACTGGCCCCTCTATGAGGAAGCGTCTTCCTGTCCATCTCATAAGAAACGCATTGTCGGGGAACTCGCACACTAGACGAGCAAAGTGCTCCTGTCGTAACCATATTGTGCAGTTTAGATGTTTGAATGATTTTTATCAGGAAAAATATTGGCGAGACCAAGTGAAAGCTCATTCTGGTTAGTCTTGGTACCTTGTTTCGTTGGGATCTCCAAAAAATAACCGATCCATCACCTTCCACCATCCAATGTGATTAATCGCTGCTCAAAAATCTGTAATTCAGTCGGTTCAAGGTTCCGTTCAAACAAAACTTCCGAGGAATCCATTTTTTTGATTAATTGCGAATTCTGTTTCAATGCATCTTACATAATTTCACAAAACTGGTCTCGGCTATCATGATCATATTTGCTTAGTTGCTGATGAAGCTAAATTTTACGTGCGTGATGTTATTTGTAAAGTAGTCTACCGAGGAATGTTATTATGTTACACTAACAGTCGTGAAGCACCGTGAGGATTTTCTTCAATTTCCACCAAGACAATCAGTTGTGTCTTCAGAGGTTCTGGATTATCCGGCATTTGGGGTATGCCTAACATGTCCGTACGCTGTGGATTTTACTGAGCGTGTGGACCTTGTGGTTGGTCTTTCTGGATGTTTGGCATTAAAAATATCACAAACCTCCCGTTGAGTACGTACTCTACCGCACCACTCGATCATCATTAAAATTCCATTCTTCATTTAATTGAGATATTTCATTTTTGATTTTCGAAACAATAAACTCTAAATTTCTATTACGTCGAATTTCTAATCTCTATATGGTTGTATCTGGTTACACATTCATAAAATTTATGACATTTCGGTGTCAGAAATCTTTTGTTGAATCGAAACATTTCAACAATAAGTTGCAGCTTCAGTAGAAAGGTACTAATAACATACCTACTCAAGATCATAACTGAAGCACAGTGTTTCATGCATTTTAATTTTTCTCGTGAGGGGATTGAAAGTAGTGCGTGAACTAAACTGTAATGATCGACTTTAATTCGGTGACAAACTTCATCAGGTACCATCGTCTCAAAGAAAATGAGTCATTAAAAGTGCACATATCAAAACCTCTTGAAATTAACTCAAATTTCTTCGAAAAGTCTTGCTTACCTGTGAAAAAGATTCAAAGATCTTGCCAAAACTCTCATTCCTTATCGAAAAAATTTAGAGGGTTGATGAAGATGGTTCAGGGTACAAGAAAAATTATCCAAAAATGCATAAATTTTTGATAAAAGTGAAACAAAAATCGACATGATTAAGGATTTTGTTGCCAAACATATTTCTTTCAAGGTGATTTAACTCCCTTGATCCATAGATTATACCAGCATTTTTGGTTTCAATGAAACTCTTTGTATATTATATCAAACTTTCGGAATCTTCGGAAAATTCAAGAGATACATTTTTTGGCGCTCTTGTTCACCCGAACAGAGTGCCTATCATTTTGCCCGAATGTCTGTAATTTTGGAATATCGAGCCGAAAATGGTCTCAATCGATTGGGTTCGACTCCCTGATGAAGAATTCGTGGCGAAAGTTGAGTCTGGCCGGCCGGCCGGCCGTATCCTCTCTAGCACCCAAAAGGAATCAGCTAGAGTTTTCATATTTTTAGAATAGGTTGATTGTCCAAATATCTCGGTCAAGTTCGTTATTGGGCCAAATCCGTCGGATGGTTCAGTAGTTATGAGCATCTGAAATTTTGTTTCCTCAATAACTACTAGAATATCCATCCGATCAAGTTAATACTTGTAATGTTATTGGGGGAGGCTGGAACGAAACGGCTTGCAAAATTTCGCAGAAATCGTCGGGCTAGAATATTTTTAAAAAATTCCCCAAAAAAAAATTTTCAATACTCAATATCTCCTAAGACTTCATTTAGATTTAAATAAAAATCCGTATATATATTGAGGTTACCGATATCTTACTCATCCTAAAATTTCATTGTCGTAGCTTTCCCCCTTCTGAAGATATGATCATTTTTTCATTTACTCAAGAGAAAAATAGAAATGTCATGAAGTCCGAGTTTTGTCATTGAAAGATTTGCCATCACAGATCGATATTCGTTTGACAACTTACGGACCTAGATATCAGTGTCAGTTGGCGTAATATCAATCAAAATTTTTATAGAATTCATAGAGGTAGAATTCGATGTCGATGACGTTGTCAAAATTCAAAAAGCACAGACGTAATATTAATCAAAAAATTTTTATCATAGAGAAAGAATTTGATGGAGTTGTCAAAACTCAGAAAAACAATGACGTAAGTTTTAGGAGAAGCATAGAACAAAATTTGGAGAAAATTATGAGTAGTTATTTTCAAATTGAGATAAAGGTTTGTTTATTCATTAGGCTTTCATATATACATCACATTGTCCCATAGTACGGAAAAAGACTATTGTTCACCCGATCAGAGAGCTTATAGATTTGTTAAGGTTTGAATATTTACTCGCAAGTAGGTCAACAAGAGCGCCAAAGCAATCTGACCTCACGTCAGTGCTTTCTAATTTTTTTTTATTAGGACTAGAACTTATTTTCTTTCAAATGTGGACTATGGAATTTTCTTGGAAAGATTGACTTGTGCTACTCTTATTTTCAAAAATATATAACTATTTATTTGTTAATTTTTTTGAGAAACATATTTCCATTCATTCAAACTCGAATTTATTTTTACGATAATGTAAAACACACATTAACCCTTTACCCTGTAACATGTCAAATTCAGCTGGGCCACTAGACCTCTATTTTGAGACCCACACCTTGACTAAACAATACATATCAATACAATAAAGAATTACTACTACTACTTGTATTTGACACTTTAATGCTATATTGTGATTTTGTAAGACATTTATCGTATATGATATCGGTGCATTCGACCGCATCATCTTATGTACTTTTTCCACCCTGAGCATAAATAACAATTTCTATTACGTCGAATTTCTAATCTCTATATGGTTGTATCTGGTTACACATTCATAAAATTTATGACATTTCGGTGTCAGAAATCTTTGTTGAATCGAAACATTTCAACAATAAGTTGCAGCTTCAGTAGAAAGGTACTAATAACATACCTACTCAAGATCATAACTGAAGCAAAGTGTTTCATGCATTTTAATTTTTCTCGTGAGGGATTGAAAGTAGTGCGTGAACTAAACTGTAATGATCGACTTTAATTCGGTGACAAACTTCATCAGGTACCATCGTCTCAAAGAAAATGAGTCATAAAAAGTGCACATATCAAAACCTCTTGAAATTAACTCAAATTTCTTCGAAAAGTCTTGCTTACCTGTGAAAAAGATTCAAAGATCTTGCCAAAACTCTCATAACTTATCGAAAAATTTAGAGGGTTGATGAAGATGGTTCAGGGTACAAGAAAAATTATCCAAAAATGCATAAATTTTTGATAAAAGTGAAACAAAAATCGATATGATTAAGACTTGTTGCAAACATATTTTTCAAGGTGATTTAACTCCTTGATCCTATATAGATTATACCAGCATTTTAGAAGGCTCTCAATGGAAACTCAGATATTATATCAAACTTTTTAATCTTTCTATGAAAATTTAGAGATTCATTTTTTTTTTTATTGTGGACAACCTTATTTTCTTCAAATGTGGACTCAGATTTTCTCGAAAGATTGACTTGAAAGTACTCTTATTTCGCCAAAAATACAACTATTTATTTGTTAATTTTTGAGAAACATACTCATTCATTCAAACTCGAATCAGGCTTTATAAAGATACATGGCAAACACACATTAACCCTTTACTCCCAAGGTGTCAAATCTAGCTGGGCCACTGAGATATCTTTATTTGGAGACCCAACATATTTGACTGCTAAACAATCCATATCAATAACAAAGAATTCATGTTTACCTAAGTTACTGTAGTTTATGTTTTAATAACATGCCATTAGGATTTTGTTTAGTCAAGCAAGAGATGTAGCTAATGAAAACAAAGAATTTATGTTTGAACAATGGAATATAAGAGAATCATAAAAATGTTTAATGTCTACATGAGATAATTAGATCAGATGATTTATGCAAAGGCAATTACAAACTCCAATCTTTGTGTGCTCAAGAGAAGACTCCAAGTTTCTTTTTAGAAGTCTGAAATATAATTACAGTGAGGAAGTGATCTCTTCAATTTAGTAGATAATGTTTCGATTCATGTTGTTAACTTTCTCCAAAAATAATCATAATCTTAACTTGTAAATCTAACTCTGTTTACAGTTCAAAAATTGTAAAATTTGAAGACTCTTTACAATCTAAATCTTATGTAATCTAGGTTCGTGAGTGTCTAACTCTCAGATCAATTTGTCGTGCCAAAATTTTGCCTCACAAACCTTAACATGCTATAATCTTAGGTAAAGCAACTTCTTTCACTTACATTGTATACCATTCTAACTTAAAATTAAATTTGATATATAGGCAAATATATACTAAAATGCAAATAATGTCCATCTTACAGTACATTCTCAAACAATCACATTCCCAAGAATTGTAAGGAAGAATAATTTCAGCCAGAATTAAGATTTAATTTATGAGTTCTTTTCAGAATATTTAAGTATTCTCTGAAACTCCATACTGTTTTATGGTTGAGATCAATCAAAGAGGCACCAGAAGATTTCCCAAATAAAGCAATCAAATACATTCACTCACAATTCATACTCATAATACTTCTCACAACATATGTTTGATAGATAGTAATCGCTAGTAGAAAGTAAAGCTTTCATTCAGAAAGTTGACTCAGTATGCTATGCCTAGACTATGATGTGAAATGGCAGGAGCTGACGCTTTAGTTGAATCTGTCTCTATCCACATGTTGTTGTGAGAAAAGAGGCATGGGCTTGGCTGGTGGAGTGAGGGTGAATCCAAAATTAGTTTAGATTGAATTCTTATAATTCAGCATTCTCTGTATTAGGAACCAGAACTATTGGAAGAATCTGTTGATAGATTCTCCAGCTCTGTCAGATTCCATTAATGGTTATCAAAGTAACCTGGAAAATGTCACTGATGTCATGCACAGTGCCAGAGCAGCCCAGCTCAGTCAAATCCTATATCCAGCCCTAATTATCTGGGAATTGGTTTAAGGTTTTCTTGGAGAAAATACACTAAATTGGGAAGTCATTCTGAATATATAATCAGGCCACAACATTCATATCACATATCAGGGGAACTGTTTATCTACATTTTTGGGAACAACTTATATAAAAAATAAAACAAATTATGCGGGTTCATCTGGACAGTAAATCTCCTTTGAAACCTGTTCAAAAGGCAGAAACATGAAAGAAACTACCTTCTGATGAACAAAAATTGTCGAGTTTCTGGAGGTTTTCAGGAAGTTCTTATAAAAAACAGAGAAGTTTTTAAAGATTCCATACATGATTAGTAGCAAAAATGTTTCAGCAACCGCTGAACTGATCAAACATCAATCTGTCTTGGTGCTACATGCCATAGTGGATAAACAAAATATCATCTGTTGGAGTTTGAGGATCCTTTCAATGTATGAATTCATATCCTCAAAGTATTATTATGAATCAATTCAAATCAAGCCTTTACCATATTCATTTTTGAGCTTTTGGCTCACAGTTTTTAGTAAGCAAACAATGAGAGCATGAAGTGTTAGTAGGGATCAGTGATAGGATGCTATTAAATTCGGTATATGACATGAAAGCCAAGGGAAAATCCAAGTAAAAACTCTGTAGCTTCCCCATGGGTGTTTCTGTGGGTGGCAAAAAATGAGCTGAAATGTATTTGAGGGACTTGCTTTCTTCTCAAGTGTGGTCTTCTTTTAATGAACACACAGAGGCTACTTCAAGTTGTCTCACACTGAATAGGAAAACAAAAAAAAGCAGAAAAAAGAACTGAAAAAAATACGTATCACACTTTGTTTGAAATTTATCACCAATTTCAAAAAAGAATCGAAAAATATCATGGAGAATAGCCCTTAAAACTGTCTCAAGAAGTATACATATATATATGTATATATATATATATATATTTATCTAATAGGATGTGTCTGGTCCCGAATACATGCGAGAGGCTACCTGAAGACCCTATGACATTTCATATGGATGGTTTTCATAAAGTATATATGTAAAAAATACAGCTTTAAGGAAATATAACTCCCTCAGGCAACTTTGAGGGGAGTAATTTTGTTTCATTCAAAAAAGTGATGATACTTGATTCAAGCTTTGAGAAGCCTGATATCCTGAACTGACTTCTTTCATCTCTCACATATACGCCGACAGGATGGCCCTCTCCAAACCTTTTCCAGTCCCCCTGCGGTGTTGTCAGATCGTGGGGACTGATCATGTTTGATTGGTTATACCGGCAACAACTCTAGTTGCACATCTTGTGCTGAGAAGTGACTGACGAGGATCTTTACTCTTTTTCAGTAGAAGGTCACATGAAATGCATCCCACTGAGTTCTCCCAAAATCTATCGCCTTCTTAACTTATACAATCCCAATAGACAGAAACTGTCTATGTAGAAGATTGCTTCACTTAATTCTTAGAACTCGACCGGACAATGCGAAACAACTCAGCAGTTCACTGGTATTTTAATTTTCTCAAATCCGAATTTGATTTCATTGAATCTCATAAAAATCAGGTAGTACAATTGCTCACTGTCAGACAGTATGTGGGCAGAAATTCTTCACATAATAAAGTTTTTTCGATAACAACTGACCTATGAATCATATTTGAAAAACTATTATAATAGAAATTTAAATCTATCTCTAAAGATAATTGCTTAAGGTGGAAGTAGTAATTTTCTAATATTTAACGATATAATAATAAATATAAACTTTTTTCATTATTGAAAAAACAAAAATTATAAGTAATATTTTTTGCCAATTTTAAGGTTCAATATTTGGAACACACTGTGATGGTGTTTGAAAATTTTAGTACTTGAGAAATTTTTGCAGTTTTTCTAGTTTATTTTCGATATTTTGTAGCAAAAAAGAGATTTGGATTTAATACTGATAAGGAAACTAGATCTCCTAAGAGATAATACTACAGAAGAGAAACATCAGAGAGATAACTTCTTCCAAAATACTCATTTTTTCACCTGGACAACTAGCGCTATCTTTGAGCTTCAAGAAAATTCATCAGGTGTTAAAGATTTTTAAATGTCTCCAATGCTTCAAAATAATTTAAGTTCTTCAGGAATGCTTTATAGGGCAATTTAGATTTCTGTCTTATATCTTTACAAGCTATCAGAAAAATTGTTTTATTGAGATAAAATGAAACAACCTCATTTATATCTTCATAAACTCAATCTACTTGGAAATATTTTTGACCTCGCTAGGGGTCGAAAAGTTTATCTGTTTAGTAGAACAATAGTTTATTGTTCTACTTTGAATAAACCACAAATAGGTAATAAACCCTAATCTCATTAGCATCCTGAAACCCAAAGTACCTTCCTGTAAATCCTGCTGTGTAATTCTTTTAAGATTTATCAGGAAGAATCGCATCAAACCGTATGGAAATTTGTATTTCCTATAGGATATTTCTGTACCTACTGAGTCTAAGAAAGTTGTCATGAAATGTAAGCCTTGTAGTGGCTTAGAGTGCAGTTGTAAGAAATGATTTAAATATCTCATAGTGATACTGTTGGTTTTTGGTGACCAGCATGTTTGGGATATATTGAATTTCAAAACTCCGAGAAAGCAGAGCCAGAGCGCTGACCTTGGACCCTAGGAGTAAGGTAGATGATTAACAAAGGGATAGAGTTCCAGTTTTCAAATTGTATTTATTCAAAAATTTGAAAAGTAATCTCTCGGAAACTATTGCTTTGTCAAAGTCGAAAGCTGGTATTGGTGAGGTAATGCCTGATAAAAGTGCACCATAAAATTTTATTTGGAAAATTTTATTTTGTTACTTCGAAACTATTCTCACTGGATTTATGCGAATAACGAACTCCGTTGAGAGATTTATAACCCAAATCTACTCTGAAATCTCTCAGGTCTAAATGTTTCGTATTCATTGAAGCAGCAGTTATTCTTAATAGTAACATTAAGTAATAGTAATAAAAAGTGATAAGAGAATCAGTGATTTACTGAAAAAAAATTATGAATTGAGGATTTGAAGACGACGAATGAGGAAAGCCATTCACTTTCAAAAACCAATTCACCTTTGTATCTTAAACTCAGTGATCAAAGCGAGGCCCGGGAATTTTCTTCACGCGCTTGTCTTACAGTTGCACAACGAGCCATCGCCTGTTCAAATGCCTCCAACACCCCTAATCCTCATACTGATCAGTCCACTGTCCAAATGATGGCACAATAAAAACGTTTGAGACAGTTCTTGCTGGCACACTATGCACTTGAATTTGTCGTTTCCTCAGCATCTCCCTAAACACAATTACTACATCCAGTCTCAGACAATCCCAGAACCAGGAAGATGTCTGGACTAATTCACTTAAAACAAATAAGTTTGTCAAACTTCGCAAAAGTACCTGATCCTAAATACTTGATACATCTGCAAGGAGTATCTGCATCAGCATTAAGAATAAGCACGCTGATTACAAGTGGACCCCACAAGTCAGTGCTTTTCTAGCACCTTTAAGATCCATCCATATTCTTGTACATCTTCTCAAATAAAATTTCTGTCCAGGTTCATTCCACACTCCCAGTGAACACAAAAAAATTCCTGCAAAAGTCAAATTCAGAAAAATATCGAGTCTTCCACATGTAATCGATTCCCCTATATGGAGGTGGTGGAATGAAATTTCCATGACTCTTAAGTGGAATATGATTCGTAAGATCAGTTGTTGTCCAGAGAATGATAAATAAATTTTTATATGGTAAAATCTTTCAGGTAGTTTTCTTCTAACGACAGAGTGCTTATTGTAAGTTCTCATTTTATGACTTTTTCAACTATACCTGCTTTGAAAGAATGGAAGATCAGAGAGGTGAGATCATATTTTCCTTGGAAGAAATAAGACAAAGCTATCTCTCTGGAGGGTGGTCCCCTCATTTTGTATGTATAAGTGGTAGAAAAATGAGAATTTCGGCTTTTATACACATGGCAACAGCGTTGCCCAGGATTTTGGGATTTCCGGAGATGCTGATCAGAGTATACTGTTTACATACAGCAAGACAGGAGTCGCCGGGAGCGCGCCCTCGCACCTCGGCTGTTCCCCGAAGTATTTCCTGTGATGAAAATATGATGTTTCACCGGACTTTTCGGACCTGGCTCAAAATTCACATCTTAACACCCCCCTGACCCCTCTTGAGTTATGATTCCATTTGAAAAACGTTGTCAGATCTTAGTCAGATGCAATAGTGTCACTCTGGACTGAAAGTTTCGGTAGAGTATGCACTTTGATTTGGGTCTGCAATGTAGGCGGTCAAACAAATCTATATATATATATGGTGTATTATATTATTGATTACATGAGATATTGCTTCTTCTGCATATCCACATTCACAACTTGAGCTTTAGAATTGAATTTCACCTCAATAACATGCCATTGGTACGACCATGACCTGTCTTCAAACGATTGGGAACTGGGTCCAAATTTATCTTCCTGAACATCAAAACCAGGAATTGTTTCTGAAAGCATCAAAAATGATCCCTTATTGAACATTTCACAAGTGTTCTTAATTAACTTTCCACAATTCTTCTCCACTGAATTGCTCTTATTGAATAAGAGCTTGCATCATGCCATAATGGTTTATGACAATGTGAAATGTATAAATAAATTGGAAACATACTAGGAAAAAATGAGATAATACCCAGAATATCACCTCCTGAGCTGCAGAGTGTCTGCCGAATATGGGGAGGGACAGCCATGCAAATTCTCCTGAGTTTGATGAGAGAAATGTAGAAAAAGTTCTGGTGTGAGATCGGAAGTTTTGAAACGGATTCTTCTTGAAGTATTTTTCTGGACTTTGAAATAGTCGCGATACTGGTGAACAACTGCTATGTTTCAGTGTGGCAAGATATTACATATCCAATTTAAAATCTAAAATGAAACAATTACCAATTAAGAGAATTGATCCAATATTTCAAATGTTACTATTTTTAGTAGCTTAATATACCTAAAACTATTCTGGTTTATTTTTGTATATATTTTCTACCAAACGATCTCTTTTTAATGAGTTTGTGGCTGCATTAACGTCTCCTACTAGAATGAGACATAAATGCATATAAAATATAATGTATATTTGCTTTAGTGGGCTGATTTACGTTCTGTGATTCAAAACGATTGTAAGAATTCGAATAAAATTGTATCTGTCGTATTAATAGGTTTATTGAACTGATTAAAATGAGAGGTATTATACTTTTTGCTGTGTCGGTATATTTTTTTGTTCCGTCGACTCCTATCTAATAACTCATATTGAGTCATATTACTGAGATAATCTTTAACAGCGCGTTAACTGTTTCTGTCGAAAGTTAAATTGTTATTTGTTATTAAGTATGTCCTCAATTCTAGGGTGAATTCGAAATCAATACCGTTTTTACAAATTTTCAAAATATTTGATTTATACAATTGTTTCTGCATTTTGCATGTTATCTGCGTCAATTCTATAATTGATACGAATTTTCATTGAAATGATCCGTTCAATGAAAAGCTAATAAATCCTCATTTGTTTTCTTTGTCATGAATTGTAAATTATGGATTAAAACATCCAGATTTATTTTATCTCCAAATTTGTTAATTAGAATGCTTTTTAAAATATCCCATTCATCTGGAATATCAGAGGTAGAGACTTCAGCAAGTGCTCTATCTTTAATTTTGATTTAACTACGGCAAAGCAATGTCGTTTTACAACATCATGTTCTAGTCTAAACATATCAAAATAACTTTTGTACATTTTTTAATAAAAAGAATGAAGTCCATTGTCTTCACCAGAAAACTTAGGTAATAGAAATCCAAATTTTTCTGCTATGCTCAAATCTACTTTCTCGTTTGCCATTTTAAGATTCTTATGTTTTCGTTCTTTTATAAATGAAGATGTTTAACTGAGGTAATTGTGAATATTTTTCATCAATACTTCTGAGAATAACTATTTTTGAATTTCACGTTTCTGTTTTTTTCTTATAAGAAACCTAGGAAAAACTTTGTGATAATTCAAATTATTGAATTGAAAATGTTAAAATTAACAATCGGTTTTTTACAAGAAACCAAGAAAACTCATACAAGTTTTACGCTCAAAACTAGAAAAAGATTGATAATTTTTTGGGCAGAATTATTGGAAACTGGGGAAAATAGAAAGGAATCTCTCACTTACGCAAATTTCCAATGTAGATCTTGGAGTCGTTGAAGGCGCTACTGACAATCGGACTTCCTGCTTCTCCCTCGTGAATTCTCTTGTGCTGAATGGTTGAAACCAACAGTTTTAGACTCTCTGGGTGGACCTCTGTATTTTAACACTGTCAGAACACACGCAGGTTTTCTGTAAAACTTGCACAATCCCAGACCTCGTCGACAATAATGTTATTTTGGGAGAAACTTGTGTTTTTAAAAAAACTTCCTACTTTATTTGGAAACAACGATACAAGCAATGTATTATGTGAAGATCAACTCTATATTTTCGTACATCATTAGACGTCTCTCCTATTTATAATAATTAAGAACAATGAGAACATTGTGAAACAATGAGCATTGTAGAGAGAGGCGTCGCCTAAACAGCGCGATAACAATTAAGACGATAAGCAATATGCTGATTTAACAAAATACAACAAGGTAATATGCATTTCATATGGATTGATACACTGTTGCAATAATTAGAATACAGGGTGGATAATATCTAATTATATATATATATATATATATATGGGACTATTATTGATGAGATGAGATATTGTTTCTTCTGCATATCCACATTCACAACTTGAGCTTAGAATTGAATTCCACCTCAATAACATGCTATTGGTACGACTATGACCTGTCTTCAAACGATTAGAACTGTCCAAATTTATCTTGGAATATCAAAACCAGGAATTTTTTCGAAAGTATCAAAATGATCCTTATTGAACATTTCATAAGTGTTCTACTCAATCTTCCATAATTCTTCTCCACTAGTGCTCTTATTGAAGAACGCATCATGCCATAATGGTTTATGTGAATGTGGAATGTATAGAACAATTGAAAATATACTAGGAAAAAAAATGATATTTGCTCGAATAATTTAGAGCTGCAGAGTGTCTGCGAATATGGGAGGGACAATATATGGAAATTCTCCAGAGTTTGATATGAGAAATGTAGAAAAGTTCTGGTGTGAGATCGGAAGTTTTGAGCAGTTCTTCTGAAGTATTTTTCTGGACTTTGAAATAGTGTGATACTGTAACAACTGCCATAATGAGTGTGTGAAAGATTTCACATTCCATTTTTAAAATCTGAAATAACCACTAACAATTAAGAATGATCCATTATTTCAGCCGTTACTGCTTGGTAGTTTAATATACCTAAAACTATTTTGGTTTATTTTTGTACATATTTTTCTACCAACGATTTTTATAATGAGTTTGTGGCTGCAGTTTCAAACACACGTTCATCCTCAGACCATATATCACTGAAGATGCAGGTACATAAATGCTCTATATATAGATAAAAATAGTTAGAAGTTCAGTTAGAGAAAGTTGATTTTCGGTTTTCACTACAGTTTCATTTTTTACGAAATGGTAATCTATTGTTTGGAATTACAGTCAGTCTGGTCATTCATTATAATATTGGAATTGGCGCTCACGGTTCTGAAAACTCTATGGTGATTCTAAATAATTCAGATTTTGGTTTTCGAATTTATATAAACTAAATTCATATCTTCAATTTGTGTACGTTTGTTAACAATACAATGGCCTGAAAAAGTAGATCGTTTCCTATTTCAGATATTTGGGGCGAATCTCTAAGTTCTCTGGTCAGGTGAACAAGAGCGCCAAAATGTTATACAGAAAAATAAATAGAAAGAATGAACCGAAAAAGTTTGAATGACTAACAGTGTTCCTTCAAGTTCGTTAAAACAGGACATACTCAAGTTTGACTACGGATTAACCATAAAAATTGTATACAATCGTTTGAAACTATTTTCAGCTCGATATTCGAAAATTACAAGAAGTTGGGCAAAATATAGCACACTTTTTATGCTAGTTCAAAGAACTAGAACACGCCGATAAGAAAGATCTCTCCGTAGAATGGAAAGTATATAGCCGGAAGGTCGTCTAACCGAGCATACCAAAGTATGACCACATATTGTCTATTAAGAAATTGAACTCTGTCTGTTGAATTCATTTCGACACCATATTCAGAAATTACGGACATTTGAGCAACACGATAGCATGCTCTTTCTTTCAGTTGGCTCAGCTAGAGCAAGCGCTCATAAATGTGGTCTCATGTACAAAGAGTACAATTCTAATTAAAGTCGCATAAATCCGTTTTTCTGACAACTCAAACATTCTCCTCACCAATAATGAAGACCAATTAGAGAGCTGTCGCATCATCTAGGCATCAGACGAATGAATTCATTTGGCCTTAGCTATATATACTTCTAGGAGACCATCGATGGATATCAGAAAGAAAAAATTCAAGTAGATTCCTGCCTTATAGTACTGTACATCGGCTCTACCCTTGAGAAAAAGTTCTTATATGTATACCTTGATATTCAAACGGTCTAAAAATTACTTGGGAGCATGTACCTTGGTTCAGAAAACTTCTCAGACTTTTTGAATACTGACAAAGTGTCTTTCGCTTAGGTGTCAGAAATAGGGAATATTCTGAGCGAAATATGGCAGATAATCTTGCATGGAAATTGTCTCATGGGACTCCATCATTTCATGCAGAAGCTGTAATTTCGATAAATTATTGCCATATTTGAAGTATCAGGAAGAACTATAAACATAGACTCACTAGCAAAATTCTCCTGAAACTGAAACGACAACATATTAAATTAGTCAATGAACTAATAACATGTTTTTGCATGAGGACAGGAAATGAATATATACCATGGGGCCCTTTGACCAACATAAACAATGAGTAAATGAAAGGATGAAACGCTTCTCTGATCCTCCACCCCAGCTGAAGTAGAAGAACTCTTATGTATATGATAGGAGGCGGATTCCAATAGAAATCTGGTGGGAGTTCTCCAAGACTATTCCAGATCTGGTATTCCTCACTCAACAGATCAATGAGTTAACATAATGAGTCTTTTTAAAGTTTAGTTTGAAGTGTTCGTGAGTAATAAACATTTCTCAATCTGTGATATTGATGGTGAACGGGTTACCTGTAGCCTATCGACCAAAAAATACGTATTCGGTTGCAGCTAATGTTTTAGAAAATATGTGATATTTGTTTTTACATGCTACTGATATTCAAAATGTCTACAGGTGGAGCTCGGTAGGCGTGTAGCTACCATCAATACTATTTCTGGACTAATGAGTGTGAATCCGAATGGAACAGCATGGCCAGCCGTGGGAACAGAAAAAGAACGACGTATGGTGGAGTCAGTGGCACTGCGACAAGACCCGTGGGTTTGAAAGCTGTTTCGGCAATAGCCAAAGCACTTCCAGATCTATGGATACAGGGTAATTATGGAAAATTAGATGCCTGAAAAAGACGTTTTATGCAATAACTTTGTAGGTGTTGGTGGAATCGATTCAGCGGAATCTGCGCTCCAGTTCATTCAGTGTGGGCTGGTGTTTTACAGGTTTGTAGCGCGGTACAAAAATCAAGACTTTACCCTGATCGATGACTATTGTACTGGGCTGAAAGCTTTACTTTACCTTGGTGATAGACTCCATGGTGGAATGGCCAAAAGTCCTCCAACTTTTAAACATCAACTTGGAAACCGGTAATGTCCCTGTATGACGTTGAAGGAAAAGTGAGTACCTCACAAAAATAATTTCATAGAATCGATCATTAGATTCATAAATACATGAGTGTCTCCAGGTATAAATCCAATAAAACTTCTACGGCAAAATTCAATCCGAAAATAATGATAATTATATTAGGTTTTGTAGGCGAAATATTTTTGACTCCAGAAACTCCCTGTTATGAAAAGAATAAGTATAATTCATAGTAAATTATTTCTTGCGTAATACAAGGTGCCCAGAAAGGGTATCGGGTATTTGTGAGTTCAATAAAGCAAAAATATTCGTGAGCGATAAAAAAAGTTTATTGTTCATTATTAACATATGGATTGAGAAGATGATTGGCGATAACACGTTGACACATTGATATTGCTACCATTTCTGACCTGATGTTTTGCTTCAACTGGAGTTAGATTTGTCGGATTATTTTGACAAACCTTACTTTTGGAGGTATCCCCATGCAAAATAGTCAAGCGGGCTGAGGTCGCGGCTTCTCTGGAAGGCCAGTTGATGTTATCCCTTCGAGAAATGACTTTATTAGGAATCATTCGTTAACAACTCCCATTGAATATCCACATAGATTGCTCGGCCTCCTTGATCTTCATGAAAATAAGGACTAATTATGCTTTAGCGGCCCAAACCACGAATTTTGAGCTATGCATAGGTCGTTAATGCATTTGTCTCGGATTCTCCACTGCCCAGTACCGACAATTCTGCTTATTAACATGGAGCATACAGGTGAAATTTTGCTTCGTCACCAAACAGTATATTGTAGAAGTTGTTGAATCGTTGCATCGTTTCGTTCGCAAACTTCAGTCGATTAGCATACTCCACATCCTTCAATTTTTGAACCAATTGAATTTTATAGGCTTTAGATGTAAGTCTTACTTTAAAACGTTTGGCTTCGCTTTCGAACTGATGGATTTTGATGGATTTTGACGACCTGACGTCTCAACTTCTTCAATTTCTGCACGATAGAGACGTTGAATTAATCTGCAGTCACTATTAAATCACCATTATAGAGACGTTGAGCAGTCACTATAATATGCGATAGTACGCAAAATGCGCTATGCGTCCCCGAGTATCTGTTCCATCGTGACTCAAACTCCACGAACCCCAACCCGCTCCTCCTCTCTTGAACTGATTTATATTCAACGACTTAATTGATGTTGGCAAATGATAATTTAATTCAATACTCTTATATTGCAGAGAACATTCATACTTATATGTTCTATATTTGGGAATGGGTAAATTATCAGCGATTCTTATTTTATATTAATCACAACTTCAAAGAAACTTCCTTCTATTTAATCATTGGTTGTTTTCTGTATGATAACTTCATTATATGAAATAAGCCTTCTTAGGTCCTATTTCCAGTTTCGATTTTCAACTCTTCCATTTGTTCTCTTCTAAAGTTTCAAATGACCTAATTCAAGTTCATCCAATTGAAATGGAATGGGTTAAGCGAATAAAAAAGTAAAATGGATTATTGAACCCGTATCCAGAGGTGATACTTTCGTGCTAGTTATATAAGTAATTGCTTTTTTTCAGTTCTTAATAGTCTGCCAAATATCTGAATTCTTCCAATAATATTTGTTTTCTTCTTTTTCCATCTTTTTGATTATATTAGGGTTTTAAATAATCACGTTGGTTTATTTCTGTAGACCAATTAATGAAAATTGTATTTATTGGTATTCTGTAGGCATATTCTATTTATATTGAAATCAATATGCAATTTGGATTCTCAGAAAAACAAGATAGGCTGATCAGCAATTATTTACATTAATTAAAAAGTTACTTGTAGACACAGAAAATAACAAATAATATCCATTATTCTTTTTCTGCACTATTCAATTGACTTTTGAAAATCAATTTAATTGATTCCCTAAGCAATCTTTATCCCTCTTCTCAAGTTTTTCTCTCTTCTATCAATCTCTCAACTTATGATCTCCAAATCTTCAAAATATTTCATTTATACCATCTAGCGAGAGTTCATTGAAGTTCGAGAGCAATAAAGAGAACGCGGCAAATTTAAATGTAGAAAGTATTTTATGTCATCTAATAACTGATATCTCTTACAGAAACTTCCATTTTGGAGAATATAAAAAGACAGCGAGAAGAGATTCTAGCAAAAATGCACAAGAGGGGAAGATATGAAGAAAGAATGGTGGCTCATCATGGTGACCCAAACAAAGAGATATGATGACTTTCGATAAAACTAATGGAATCAATGGAAGTGCATACAACTCCAAAAAAAGAAGATCTAATAGGAAAGGCATTGAGTAAAATAGGAACTTATAGTGAATTAGATAATAAGAAAACAAGTTGTAGCACTTATTGATGACGTGAGTTGCTCTATTGATTTTTCAGCAAGAACTATATTTTTTAAATTTTAGGACATGTGTATCAATTGTGGGAAAATGCTACATGGCTTGTAATGATTCTGGATATCGTTTTCATAACATTTGATCCGGGAAGACGCACATTCCAGAAGTGACTGATGATTGTACAGGATGTACATTATGTTTGTCCAGTCTGTCCATCATTGATTGTATATCGTAAGTTAAAATAGCTCATTGAGAAACCTGGGTGTTATCTGAAATTTATAATTTTAGGATGGTTCCAAAGACCTATTCCTCATGTCATCAAGCGAGGTATCAAAGGCGATCATCCTGTTGAATTAGTTCACCCTTTGAACGGTCAAGTTGATAATATAAATGCAAAAAGTATTTGATATTTGAAACATTCTTTGTAGTTGTATTAGAAAACTTTTCTCAATTTCTGTGTTTATAATTTATTATTCCCAAACTATAAATCACTTCTCCAACTCATGGAATCTATTAAAAGAACTGGTTATTAATGCCTTTATGCCGGCTCGATGGAATTGTCGTTCCCTACTCATGGAATACAATAAAAATTTCTGAGTGACAATAATTGTGAATACTCGTACCACACTGACATCAAGCAAATAGACACAAATATTATTATGAAAAATATAGATAAACATCGAGAGAGTTGTTGTGTGATTGCCTCTGTCTCTAACACTAATCCGTGTTACAACTTACAACGTGTAATAACTTATAACCTGTAGTATTATATTTTCACACCTGATCATTATCATTATCTTGGGAATGGAGTTGCTGATTGCCAATCAACGATTTATGAAACCCACGATTAGGATTACGTTTACCGCGAATCAGAAAAACTCCTCTTATTCTTCTTCATCATTTTAACCTTAATATTGAATCGTTCCAATGAAAGAATTTTTCTTCTGGCAACTGCCCAACATTTATGAGTATATCCAGGACAGGCAACGTTAATTATTATTTTATTATTCGTATATCCAACTCTAGTGTTATAATTTCCAACTAGTTGGACCGAGACACTTTGCACGAAGGCCCAAGAGAGAAGTCCCTTCTTCTTTCCAAGAAAGGTGATATTTCCATTTCGGAGAGCAGAGGAGCTATGCAGTAACTTCTAATTCATTAACGAAGTGGTACTTTTTCTTCATAATAAAATTCGTAGATTTTCAATGGGCGGCCATTAGTGGAAAATATTATCCAGACTCGGGAGCGAAAAGATATATTGTTACTGTTTGCGGGATTTGTTTTCTGGAATGAGATAAAAAGATATTTAGTCGGAAGTCAAGAAAAACAATTCCAGAAGAAGATTTTGTGTAACAGAAAAGCACTGACGCTGGTCAGATGCTTTCGCGCCTATTCTTCTAGAGTCTTTTCCGTATCGTGGAAACAACAAGTTATACCAATAAAACCGACACGACTAATGAGCAAAATCCTGAGTATCTCAAACTGGAAAATAACTACTCATAGTTTTCTCTCTATGTTTTGTCTGATTCCTGATTGACTTTTTAATCATCTCTCTTTCTAGAAATAGGTGAGAAAATAATTATATAGTAGGTGCAAGAAAGCTACAACAAATGAAAAATGGGAAACATGATAGATATCTATACCTCCTGAACATGTACAATTTTAGGTCTAAAGGAAAAGAAGTCTTGAAAATATTTCTTACTCATTTTTACACACAACAACACTTATGCGAGTTCCTTTTTAATGGTCACCCAAAATCGGAGGAGGACAATGTTCTTCAAAATATTTTCTGCTTTGTGGAATGAGGAGATTTGAGGGATCAAAATATCAATCATTTTGGAGGTAACAACGCAACTCTATGTTCCTACATTACACCTTTTTATTTCGAGCACAGACCACTGACGCTAGTGTGTCAAGCCTACGGACCATCTGTCCGGTAGACACACCGAATTCGCTGTCATCTCCAAAATGGCAACATCATCGCGCCTTCAGAATATTTAGAGACGGAGTTTTAAATTCAGTAAACAGATGAATTGAATGACTCACACTGGTGACGTCCAAAACAGTACCAACAGTCTTCAAACCCGGTCATTTACAAAGGCAGCATATCTCAAAGGGTGTAATTGTGGACGAAATTTTGTTATTAACGTTCGTTGGAGGACGAGCACTCTGTAAGAAAAGTACTCTTGCCTTATTTATTCAGGCAGATTAGATTTCATATTAAAGAATAGATTTTCATTTATTGCTGAATCTCGACAATTTGTGGACCTTTACCCAATTCAACGAACAGAGCTGTGCTAAGCACCGAAAAAGTGCTTCGAGCACTAAGCCCTAAGCACTCGAAAAAAGGCTTCGAGTCTCGAGTTCTAAGCACCGCTTTCGACAGAAGGCTCCGGATTACCGAGCACTTTTGCAAAAGTAATTGAATATTTCGAGCACTAAGCACTTTAGTGGGAACTATTTTATGTAATGTTGTTTGATTGAAATGAGAACTCTTTAGCTTCATCGACATATCTAAAATTATGATTTCGAGACTGGGAAAAACTCAAAAGCCATTTTATTTGTTTTGTGAAACGCATGCATTCAATTTACATTCTGGTACTAGTTAATCTTATTCGTCGATCTGAATCTGAATGGCTGTTCCTAATCGATGCGTAAAGTTAAATTAATAATCGAGGACCAATTATTTTATAAGAGAGAACACATTACTGAAAAATCTTGTGCTGAATGGTTGAAACCAACAGTTTTAGACTCTCTGGGTGGACCTCTGTATTTTAACACTGTCAGGAACACACGCAGGTTTTCTTAAAACTTGCACAATCCCAGACCTCGTCGACAATAATGTTATTTTGGGAGAAACTTGTGTTTTTAAAAAAACTTCTACTTTATTTGGAAACAACGATACAAGCAATGTATTATGTGAAGATCAACTCTATATTTTCGTACATCATTAGACGTCTCTCCTATTTATAATAATTAAGAACAATGAGAACATTGTGAAACAATGAGCATTGTAGAGAGGCGTCGCAAACAGCGCGATAACAATTAAGACGATAAGCAATATGCTGATTTAACAAAATACAACAAGGTAATATGCATTTCCTTATGGATTGATACACTGTTGCAATAATTAGAATACAGGGTGGATAATATCTAATTATATATATATATATATATATATGGGACTATTATTGATGAGATGAGATATTGTTTCTTCTGCATATCCACATTCACAACTTGAGCTTAGAATTGAATTCCACCTCAATAACATGCTATTGGTACGACTATGACCTGTCTTCAAACGATTAGGAACTGTCCAAATTTATCTTGGAATATCAAAACCAGGAATTTTTTCGAAAGTATCAAAAATGATCCTTATTGAACATTTCATAAGTGTTCTACTCAATCTTCCATAATTCTTCTCCACTAGTGCTCTTATTGAAGAACGCATCATGCCATAATGGTTTATGTGAATGTGGAATGTATAGAACAATTGGAAATATACTAGGAAAAAAATGATATTTGCTCGAATAATTTAGAGCTGCAGAGTGTCTGCGAATATGGGGAGGGACAATATATGGAAATTCTCCAGAGTTTGATATGAGAAATGTAGAAAAGTTCTGGTGTGAGATCGGAAGTTTTGAGCAGTTCTTCTGAAGTATTTTTCTGGACTTTGAAATAGTGTGATACTGTAACAACTGCCATAATGAGTGTGAAAGATTTCACATTCCATTTTTAAAATCTGAAATAACCACTAACAATTAAGAATGATCCATTATTTCAGCCGTTACTGCTTGGTAGTTTAATATACCTAAAACTATTTTGGTTTATTTTTGTATATATTTTCTACCAACGATTTTTATAATGAGTTTGTGGCTGCAGTTTCAAACACACGTTCATCCTCAGACCATATATCACTGAAGATGCAGGTACATAAATGCTCTATATATAGATAAAAATAGTTAGAAGTTCAGTTAGAGAAAGTTGATTTTCGGTTTCACTCCAGTTTCATTTTACGAAATGGTAATCTATTGTTTGGAATTACAGTCAGTCTGGTCATTCATTATAATATTGGAATTGGCGCTTCACGGTTCTGAAACTCTATGGTGATTCTAAATAATTCAGATTTTGGTTTTCGAATTTATATAAACTAAATTCATATCTTCAATTTGTGTACGTTTGTTAACAATACAATGGCCTGAAAAAGTAGATCGTTTCCTATTTCAGATATTTGGGCGAATCTCTAAGTTCTCTGGTCAGGTGAACAAGAGCGCCAAAAATGTTGGCAGAAAATAAATAGAAAGAATGAACCGAAAAAGTTTGAATGACTAACAGTGTTCCTTCAAGTTCGTTAAAACGGGACATACTCAAGTTTGACTACGGATTAACCATAAAAAATTGTATACAATCGTTTGAAACTATTTTCAGCTCGATATTCGAAAATTACAAGAAGTTGGGCAAAAATATAGCACACTTTTATGCTAGTTCAAAGAACTAGAACACGCCGATAAGAAAGATCTCCTCCGTAGAATGGAAAGTATATAGCCGGAAGGTCGTCTAACCGAGCATACTCAAGTATGACCACATATTGTCTATTAAGAAATTGAACTCTGTCTGTTGAATTCATTTCGACACCATATTCAGAAATTACGGACATTTGAGCAACACGATAGCATGCTCTTCTTTCAGTTGGCTCAGCTAGAGCAAGCGCTCATAAATGTGGTCTCATGTACAAAGAGTACAATTCTAATTAAAGTCGCATAAATCCGTTTTTCTGACAACTCAACATTCTCCTCACCAATAATGAAGACCAATTAGAGAGCTGTCGCATCATCTAGGCATCAGACGAATGAATTCATTTGGCCTTAGCTATATATACTTCTAGGAGACCATCGATGGATATCAGAAAGAAAAAATTCGAAGTAGATTCCTGCCTTATAGTACTGTACATCGGCTCTACCCTTGAGAAAAAGTTCTTATATGTATACCTTGATATTCAAACGGTCTAAAAATTACTTGGGAGCATGTACCTTGGTTCAGAAAACTTCTCAGACTTTTTGAATACCGACAAAGTGTCTTTCGCTTAGGTGTCAGAAATAGGAATATTCTGAGCGAAATATGGCAGATAATCTTGCGGAAATTGTCTCATGGGACCCATCATTTCATGCAGAAGCTGTAATTTCGATAAATTATTGCCATATTTGAAGTATCAGAAGAACTATAAACATAGACTCACTAGCAAAATTCTCCTGAAACTGAAACGACAACATATTAAATTAGTCAATGAACTAATAACATGTTTTTGCGAGGACAGGAAATGAATATATACCATGGGGCCCTTTGACCAACATAAACAATGAGTAAATGAAAGGATGAAACGCTTCTCTGATCCTCCACCCCAGTTGAAGTAGAAGAACTCTTATGTATATGATAGGGAGGCGGATTCCAATAGAAATCTGGTGGGAGTTCTCCAAGACTATTCCAGATCTGGTATTCCTCACTCAACAGATCAATGAGTTAACATAATGAGTCTTTTAAAGTTTAGTTTGAAGTGTTCGTGAGTAATAAACATTTCTCAATCTGTGATATTGATGGTGAACGGGTTACCTGTAGCCTATCGACCAAAAAATACGTATTCGGTTGCAGCTAATGTTTTAGAAAATATGTGATATTTGTTTTTACATGCTACTGATATTCAAAATGTCTACAGGTGGAGCTCGGGGTGTAGCTACCATCAATACTATTTCTGGA
The DNA here is from genome assembly GCA_030674115.1 of Micraspis discolor. Lineage (NCBI taxonomy): Eukaryota > Metazoa > Arthropoda > Insecta > Coleoptera > Coccinellidae > Micraspis > Micraspis discolor. Next base: position 25,894 of record JARTUT010001397.1, on the reverse strand, counting down.
CTAATGAGTGTGAATCCGAATGGAACAGCATGGCCAGCCGTGGGAACAGAAAAAAGAACGACGTATGGTGGAGTCAGTGGCACTGCGACAAGACCCGTGGGTTTGAAAGCTGTTTCGGCAATAGCTAAAGCACTTCCAGATCTATGGATACAGGGTAATTATGGAAAATTAGATGCCTGAAAAAGACGTTTTATGCAATAACTTTGTAGGTGTTGGTGGAATCGATTCAGCGGAATCTGCGCTCCAGTTCATTCAGTGTGGGGCTGGTGTTTTACAGGTTTGTAGCGCGGTACAAAATCAAGACTTTACCCTGATCGATGACTATTGTACTGGGCTGAAAGCTTTACTTTACCTTGGTGATAGACTCCATGGGTGGAATGGCCAAAGTCCTCCAACTTTTAAACATCAACTTGGAAAACCGGTAATGTCCCTGTATGACGCTGAAGGAAAAGTGAGTACCTCACAAAAATAATTTCATAGAATCGATCATTAGATTCATAAATATTACGAGTGTCTCCAGGTATAAATCCAATAAAACTTCTACGGCAAAATTCAATCCGAAAATAATGATAATTATATTAGGTTTTGTAGGCGAAATATTTTTGACTCCAGGAAACTCCCCGTTATGAAAAGAATAAGTATAATTCATAGTAAATTATTTCTGCGTAATACAAGGTGCCCAGAAAGGGTATCGGGTATTTGTGAGTTCAATAAAGCAAAAAATATTCGTGAGCGATAAAAAAGTTTATTGTTCATTATTAACATATGGATTGGAGAAGATGATTGGCGATAACACGTTGACACATTGATATTGCTACCATTTCTGACCTGATGTTTTGCTTCAACTGGGTTAGATTCGTCGGATTATTTTGACAAACCTTACTTTTGAGGTATCCCCATGCAAAATAGTCAAGCGGGCTGAGGTCGCGGCTTCTGGAAGGCCAGTTGATGTTATCCCTTCGAGAAATGACTTTATTAGGAATCATTCGTTAACAACTCCCATTGAATATCCACATAGATTGCTCGGCCTCCTTGATCTTCATGAAAATAAGGACTAATTATGCTTTTAGCGGCCCAAACCACGAATTTTGAGCTATGCATAGGTCGTTAATGCATTTGTCTCGGATTCTCCACTGCCCAGTACCGACAATTCTGCTTATTAACATGAGCATACAGGTGAAATTTTGCTTCGTCACCAAACAGTATATTGTAGAAGTTGTTGAATCGTTGCATCGTTTCGTTCGCAAACTTCAGTCGATTAGCATACTCCACATCCTTCAATTTTTGAACCAATTGAATTTTATAGGCTTTTAGATGTAAGTCTTACTTTAAAACGTTTGGCTTCGCTTTCGAACTGATGGATTTTGGATGGATTTTGACGACCTGACGTCTCAACTTCTTCAATTCTGCACGATAGAGACGTTGAGCAGTCACTATTAAATCACCATTACGATAATATGCTAGTACGCAAAATGCGCTATGCGTCCCCGAGTACTGTTCCATCGTGACTCAAACTCCACGAACCCCAACCCGCTCCTCCCCTCTCTTGAACTGATTTATATTCAACGACTTAATTGATGTTGGCAAATGATAATTTAATTCAATACTCTTATATTGCAGAGAACATTCATACTTATATGTTCTATATTTGGGAATGGGTAAATTATCAGCGATTCTTATTTTATATTAATCACAACTTCAAAGAAACTTCCTTCTATTTAATCATTGGTTGTTTTCTGTGGCGATAACTTCATTATATGAAATAAGCCTTCTTAGGTCCTATTTCCAGTTTCGATTTCAACTCTTCCATTTGTTCTCTTCTCTAAAGTTTCAAATGACCCAATCTCAAGTTCATCCAATTGAAATGGAATGGGTTAAGCGAATAAAAAAGTAAAATGGATTATTGGAACCCGTATCCAGAGGTGATACTTTCGTGCTAGTTATACATAAGTAATTGCTTTTTTCAGTTCTTAATAGTCTGCCAAATATCTGAATTCTTCCAATAATATTTGTTTTCTTCTTTCCATCTTTTGATTATATTAGGGTTTTAACAATCACGTTGGTTTATTTCTGTAGACCAATTAATGAAAATTGTATTTATTGGTATTCTGTAGGCATATTCTATTTATATTGAAATCAATATGCAATTTGGATTCTCAGAAAAACAAGATAGGCTGATCAGCAATTATTTACATTAATTAAAAAGCTACTTGTAATACAGAAAAATAACAAATAATATCCATTATTCTTTTCTGCACTCATTCAATACTTTTGAAAATCAATTTAATTGATTCCCTAAGCAATCTTTATCCCTCTTTCAGTTTTTCTCTCTTCTATCAATCTCTCAACTTATGATCTCCAAATCTTCAAAATATTTCATTTATACCATCTAGTGAGAGTTCATTGAAGTTCGAGAGCAATAAAGAGAACGCGGCAAATTTAAATGTAGAAAGTATTTTATGTCATCTAATAACGGATATCTCTTACAGAAACTTCCGCATTTTGGAGAATATAAAAGACAGCGAGAAGAGATTCTAGCAAAAATGCACAAAGAGGGAAGATATGAAGAAAGAATGGTGGCTCATCATGGTGACCCAAACAAAGATATGATGACTTTCGATAAAACTAATGGAATCAATGGAAGTCATACAACTCCAAAAATAGAAGATCTAATAGGAAAGGCATTGAGTAAAATAGGAACTTATAGTGAATTAGATAATAAGAAACAAGTTGTAGCACTTATTGATGACGTGAGTTGCTCATTGATTTTTCAGCAAGAACTATATTTTTAAATTTTTAGGACATGTGTATCAATTGTGGAAAATGCTACATGGCTTGTAATGATTCTGGATATCAAGCTATAACATTTGATCCGAAGACGCACATTCCAGAAGTGACTGATGATTGTACAGGATGTACATTATGTTTGTCAGTCTGTCCTATCATTGATTGTATATCGTAAGTTAAAATAGCTCATTGAGAAAACTGGGTGTTATCTGAAATTTATAATTTTAGGATGGTTCCGAAGACTATTCCTCATGTCATCAAGCGAGGTATCAAAGGCGATCATCCTGTTGAATTAGTTCACCCTTTGAACGGTCAAGCGATAATATAAAATGCAAAGTATTTGATATTTGAAACATTCTTTGTGTTGTATTAGAAAACTTTTCAATTTCGTGTTTATAATTTATTATTCCCAAACTATAAATTACTTCTCCAACTTCATGGAATTCATTAAAAGAACTGGTTGCCAATGCCTTTATGCCGGCTCGATGGAATTGTCGTTCCTACTCATGGAATACAATAAAAATTTCTGAGTGACAATAATTGTGAATACTCGTACCACACTGACATCAAGCAAATGACACAAATATTATTATGAAAAATATAGATAAGGATCGAGAGAGTTGTTGTGTGATTGCCTCGTCTCTAACACTAATCCGTGTTACAACTTACAACGTGTAATAACTTATAACCAAGTATTATATTTTCACACTGATCATTATCATTATCTTGGGAATGGAGTTGCTGATTGCCAATCAACGATTTATGAAACCCACGATTAGGATTACGTTTACCGCGAATCCGAAAAAAAACTCCCCCTTATTCTTCATTTTAACCTTAATATTGAATCGTTCAATGAAAGAATTTTTCTTCTGGCAACTGCCCAACATTTATGAGTATATCTAGGACAGGCAACGTTAATTATTATTTATTATTCGTATATCCAACTCTAGTGTTATAATTTCCAATTAGTGGACCGAGACACTTTGCACAAGGCCCAAGAGAGAAGTCCTTCTTTCTTTTCCAAGAAAGGTGATATTTCCATTTCGGACAGCAGAGGAGCTATGCAGTAACTTCTAATTCATTAACGAAGTGGTACTTTTGCTTCATAATAAAATTCGTAGATTTTCAATGGGCGGCCATTAGTGAAAATATTATCCAGATCAAGGAAAAGATATATTGTTACTGTTTGCGGGATTTGTTTTCGGAATGAGATAAAAAGATATTTCGTCGGAAGTCAAGAAAAACAATTCAGAAGAAGATTTTAAAAATCAGAAAAGCACTGACGAAGGTCAGATGCTTTCGCGCCCTTATTCTAGAGTCTTTTCCCGTATCGCGGAACAATGTTATACCAATAAAACCGACACGATCAATGAGCAAACCTATATCTCAAACTGAAAATAACTACTCATAGTTTTCCTCATGTTTTGTTCGATTCCTGACGGACTTTTTAACATTTCTCTCTTTTCTGAAATAGGTGAGAAAATAATTATATAGTAGGTGCAAGAAAGCTACAAAAATGAAAATGGAAATGAGTGAGATATCATACCGCTGGGACATGTACAATTTTAGTTCAAATAAAAAGAAGTCTTGAAAATATTTCAGCTCATTTTTGTACACACAACACTTATGCGAGTTCCTTTTAATGGTCACCTCCAAAATCGGAGAGGACAACGTTCTTCAAAATATTTTCGCTTTGTGGAATGAGGAGATTTGAGGGATCAAAATATCAAATAATCGTTTTGAGGTCACAACGCACCCCATGTTCCTACATTACAACATTTTAGTTCGAGTACAGACCACTGACGCTAGTGTGTCAAGCCTTATACAGACCAATCTGTCCGGTAGACACCGAATTCGCTGTCATCTCCAAAAATGGCAACATCATCGCGCCTTCAGAATATTTAGAGACGGAGTTTTCAAATTAGTAAACAGATGAATTGAATGACCTACGCTGGTGACGTCCAAAAACAGTACCAACAGTCTTCAAACCCGGTCATTTACAAAGGCGGCATATCTCAAAGGGGTGTATTGTGGACGAGAAATGTTGTTCATTGTATGATTCGTTGCAGATTAGATTTCATATTAAAAGAATAGATTTTCATTTATTGCTGAATCTCGACAATTTGTGGACCTTTACCCAATTCAACGAACAGAGCTGTGCTAAGCACCGAAAAAAAGTGCTTCGAGCACTAAGCCCTAAGCACTCGAAAAAAAAGGCTTCGAGTCTCGAGTTCTAAGCACCGCTTTCGACAGAAGGCTCCGGATTACCGAGCACTTTTGCAAAAGTAATTGAATATTTCGAGCACTAAGCACTTTAGTGGGAACTATTTTATGTAATGTTGTTTGATTGAAATGAGAACTCTTTAGCTTCATCGACATATCTAAAATTATGATTTCGAGACTGGGAAAAACTCAAAAGCCATTTTATTTGTTTTGTGAAACGCATGCATTCAATTTACATTCTGGTACTAGTTAATCTTATTCGTCGATCTGAATCTGAATGGCTGTTCCTAATCGATGCGTAAAGTTAAATTAATAATCGAGGACCAATTATTTTATAAGAGAGAACACATTACTGAAAAAATGTGGAAAGCACCGACGTGAGATCAGGAGCTTTTACGCGCTTGTTCTAAAGTCTTTTCTCAGACTTAAAAAGAGTGCGATTCAAAATCAGCCAGCACAATGAGTGTGAAAGAATCAAAAAACATATATCTTAAATGGAAGTTGAGTGAACTTACAGTTCAGCAAATACTTCGATCTGCATTCTTTCCACATTTCTATACCATATATAAGTTGTTGTAGTTTAGTGTCATCAATTATAACCGAATTTCAGATTCATAATTGCTGAGCTATCGGACAGGTCTGGCCCAATAACTAACTTGACTTATATTTGGATAATAAACTAATTCTATTAATATGGAATCTCTATCTCATCTCTTTCGGAAGATAGAGAATATTCAGCCAAACATTTTCAAATTTCTTCATCACGAGTCAAATCCAACCGATGGCGGTCATTTTCAGCTCGATATTCAGAAATTACAGACATTTGGGAAAAAAATAGTCCTCTTGTCGCAAAATTCATAACGACATTTCCATTCAAAATATGACAACTGCACACACCAGTATTTTGGACATGTTTGTCATAAAAATGAACCTACAGAATTAGTTTCATTTTCGGCTCAATATTCACTCATTATGACAACTTGTCATAAAATTAAAACCACCCTCATAGAGATTTATAGTTGATGTGATGTGAATTCATAGATAGAAATATAATCTGTGACTTCATTTTCAGAAAAACTCTTATATCTTCTGGAGATTGTACGCTATGATGATGAAATTTTAAAATATTTTAGGTACCTATACCCTGCATAAATGCCCTAAATTGTTGTGATCTGACGAATAACTTATGAGATATCGTGTATTGAAAAAAATTTGGAATTTTTAAAAAATTTTCTCTCTTGACGTTTTCCTCGAAATTTGGCACACTCCTTCCTTTTAACGCTATCTAGACATTCTCTAAGTTACGAATTGATAGCATGAATATTCAAGAAATTAATGTTATCAACTACTAAACTATTCGATGGATTTGGCCCAATAACGAACTTGACCGAGATATTTAGACACTCGACCTATTCTGAAAAAATGAAAACTCTAGGTCCCTCATAATAAACAAGGGATATGTTGTCTGTGACCAGCTGAGATTTCTTCCAGTGTACTGATTGAGGAATATTTGAATTGTATGTTGATAGGACATCTGGCAAATTAAATCAAATCGAATTTTGTATTTGGTTACGCTAGTAGTTAATTAGACTACAGAATATCGCTTCATCTTCAAAACCACTTTCTGAAATGTCTTACTTATTTTGAGGTCTTTAATCACAGACTAAAATATTGAAACTTTAATTTCAGCATTCGGTATTCTTTGGTACTGAACAAAATTGATTGCAAAACATTTTAGGATAAAATTTTCTTTATCACAGAGTGTTCAAATTGCATTCAATTATGATCTTTTCCTTGAGCGCTTGTTCAATATTATTTATTAGTCCAGTGGAATATTACCCAGAAGTATGGTTTCTCAGAAGATAATTGGGGTGAGCTTTTTGCTTGAAAATGGCAAAATGTCCTGGCAAATGAATTTTACTTCTCTAGAAGTGCTTTCAGTGCCCAAGAAATATGAAGTTTTCAGTTTTTCTGGAGCACCAAGATTATACATTATTCCTTATTAGTAAAAAAATCTTGACACGCCAATGCATTTTAATGCTTTAGATATTCTGATTGGGATTAGAGTGACAATACGTTAGTGCTTTTCGCATTCCAATGTAGTTGAAAAATGTCACTTCGAATTGTTTATTGAAGTAGATTCATTTTTGACATTTTCATTACTACCTAATATTAATGTTTTTCCACCCTCCTGGGTTTGAATCTCACACTAGAACTGATTTGTTTTATTCAAAAACTCAGCTACGACGGTAAAATTCTGGGGCATACAAATTATCGGTTATCTCGATTTATGTACGAATTCTTGTTGATTTCGAAGGAATATCTGATAAGATATCGAGTATTGAAAAAAATGTTTTTGGCAATGTTTTAAGAATTTTCTACCGTGTCGGTTCCTTCGAAATTTGGCCAACCCTTTTATTTCAAAATCGTCCAAGGTACGAATTGATCGGATGAATATTTTAGGAATTATTGCGAAAATCTACTTTCAAATGCTAAACTATTCGAGTGATTTGGCCGAATAACGAACTTGACCGAAATATTTGGACAATCTACCTATTTTGAAATTATGAAAACTCTAGGACTCTAGGTCATCTACTTCGGAAGATAGAGAGTAAACAGCCGGAGGGCCCGCGTCCGGACATACTCAAATGTTCTTCATCAGGAAGTCGAACCCAATCGATTGAGACATTTGGGTAAAACGATAGCTCGCTGTTCCCCTAGAAACAAGCGCGCAAAAATGAGGGCTGTGTTTCAAGGATTGCCATAACTTTCGAATTTTACAACTACCGGTTACCCACCGAGTGCCACTGATAGGTAGTTATTGAACCCTGGTTTTGTGTATTTAAATATCTCCGTGAGCTTAGGGCCCAATTGAACGCTTTACAAACTTGCCAAATAATCAACAAATTTGCCGACGGAAATTCCGAAGAGTGCTAAAATTGATGGGTCATAAAAAATATGCACAAGAACATCTGGGTTAAAAATTCCCAATTGGGAACGGCAGTTTGGTCTAACGTTTTTGTGAGAATATTCGTTTGTTTACAATATTTTAAAAAAGCTTATCAATCTTCTTTTATTATGGTGTAATATCCATTTCAATCAGTGATATGATGTTGTGAAAAAGAGTACAGAAAATTTTGTGCAATAAATCATTCTAGTCTAGTTCGAATTTTCGTTTTATTTCACATCTATTCGAATTCCCACCATTTGAACCAGTAATGAATGAAGTTTATTTAAGAATATGGTTTTCCTCGTTTACCATTTTTCAGTTGGAATCTACAGATTTGCTCAAAGTATTTCTACCGTTTTCGCTCTCTGACGTTCGAGACTACTGATGTGATGCATTGTTCGCTTCAGTGTGGATGGAGCATATAAGTGAAAAATCTGAAAATGCTTCAAAGCAGTCTCAACGCGTTTGTTCTATAAGTGATACGATATAAACATGCATTTATACGAACACAATTTAGCCCTTAAACAACTTCAGACTCATGAAGTGTCATCAATGGAAACATAAATTATTGAAAAATAAGCATTTGACCTACAATGCACAAAACACATTTTGATGAATACCATATAATTTCATCCAGAAATCGTTATGAAATCAAATGTAGCTGATAATCAGATTGTTTATAGAAATTTTCCTATTTTGGATTCCTTTTTTGTGATGAGACACGAAGGCTTATAGTAACAAGGAATGAGAATTCAAAATTTCCAATCTATTCGCCTCCGGTTCCATAAAATTATAATATATTTTCAGGATTGATGAAATTCAATTATATTCAGGTAATCAATAACGTCCATAGAAACATCATAGATATCTGACGAATATCTTATAAAGAATCGGTTCTAATGAAAATTTTTTTGGGAATCTTCAATAAATTTTCTAGAGTGGCGATTATCTCGAAATTTGGAAAACCATTTAATTTAACATCATCAAAACACCTTCCAAATTATAAATTGATCAGATGAATATTCTAGGCGAAAATCAAATTTTGAATGCTAATAACTAACGATGGATTTGGCCCAACAACGAACTTGACCGAGATATTTGAACGATCAACCTATTCTGAAAAATGAAAACTCTAGGTCATCTCCTTCGGAAGATAGAGAGATACGATCGGAGGGCCGGCCAGCCTGACCTACTTAAATTTGACCAAGGTTTCTCCATCAAGAAGTCGAACCCAATGGATTGAAACCATTTTCGGCTCGATATTCGGAAATTACAGACATTTGGACAGAACGATAGCCCGCCTGTTCCACTAGTAACAAGCGCGCAAAAACAAAAAAATTTCTGGCCTTCATAACCATAAGGTCAAATCAATGGTGACTGAAGAAATACTGAATATTAATTCAAAACGATCATATTATCTTTGCGCACATAAAAAAATCAAATACCGTACCTGCTTATATTGACCCTACTTCAAGAATTCGGAAAGGCTTAGTGCTTAGCGGATTACTAAGCACTAAGATTTTCGCGAGAGTGCTCCGAAAAACAAGCACTAAGCACTAGCCTTTGAAAAGTGCTCGCGAGCACAGTGCTCGGAAGCACTAAAGTGCTTAGAGTGCTTTCACGAGCACTAAGCACAATGCTTTGGCACAGCTCTGTCAACGAAATACAGTTTTGATCAATTCAAAGTGTATGATGAAGACTCAAAGATTTTGAAAAGCATGTCCTCATTTTTGCGCACTTGTTCAGATCTTTTCGAGCTCTCTCCTAGTGGAACAGTGAGCTGTCTTTCTGCCCAAATATTGGTGATTTTCCGATATCGAGTTGCAAATGGATTTGACTTCCTGATGAAGAATTCGTGGTAGAACTTGAATATGACTAGCCGTGTAATTTCTATTTTCCGGGAATATTCTAGAGTTTTCATATCCCATGCTTGATTGTCGAAATATTCAAGTCAATTTTCGTTTTTGTGCCAAATCCGTAGGATATCATGAGCAGCGCTAAAATTGGGTTTCCTCAGTATTTTCTAGAATATCCATTTTATCAATTAGTAAGTCAGACAACGTTTAGGGATGGAGCTGAATTCAGAGGAAATAATCATGCTAGAAAATTTCTAAAAATCACTCAAAATCTTATTTTCAAAATATTTGATAACTCATAAAATGAATAAAATTTCGTGCGTACATGGCATTTATTGAAGTTCTGTATATTCCCTAGAATACGATGAATATGATCCCTAGAAGATAGATTAGTTCATTTATAAGATGAAATTATAGAATCATCGAATAAACTTAAAAATAGGTATTTCTTTCTTATTTACTTTTGCGAATGATGAATTTCTCACATCGAAATGGAATTCACTGAAATTTCTTGATTGTTATTTTTGGATAACATAAGGCATCCTTTCTTCCAGGAACAAAAATAATATTGAACTCGAATTCAAAAAGTACGAATATACTTTCTGGTTTAATTGTAATCAAATTGAAGGATCACTGCAATTTTGGTTTTTGCTGATTCAAGGTAGGTTTACGGATGAATTTACATTTTTTGTGTCCTTGTCATTGGTTTTGCATCAAACTGCTCATTTTATTACATTCGAAAAAAAAAGAATAATCGTGTAGAAGCACCTGAGGAGGTCGAATTCAATCTGTTGGGACAATTTTCAACACAATTTTTGAAAATAATAGTGATTTGCAAAAAATAGCTCACTGTTTCAGTAGGTTCATGAACACTTATGTTCCACAATTCACGATGATGGTCTTCGAATTTTGAAATAACGTATGATATTAACATTACCACATTGTTAAATGTACGGACTCATGGCATTTTAGGTTATTAGTCATTATTTCCGAAAATACTCAAAGTGGCGAGGGTTTTTTTGCAATCTAAGTAATGCTAATGCGTTCGATTGCGTGTCTCCGGAAAACTTTTTCCAAAAATTAGAGCAATACAAGTTCGATCAGAAAGCAGTAGACCTTATACGTTCATATCTCGAGAATCGGAAACAGTGCTTTAACCTTGGATGAGATCTATCAGACAAATTGTATATTGATTGTGATGTAACACAGGGATCCGTTCTCGAACCTTTGCTTTTCATAATATACATATCGATAGTTGTGACTCCGACGCGGAATTTGTCATCTTTGCAAATTATACAACTGCACTCGAAAGAGATGTTATAATACAGAGAATGGGAGATGTATTGCTAAATGTTTGAGAATGGTTCAACAGCAACCAACTCAGTTTAAACAAGACCAAAACTGAACTGAAGTTTTGGGTGTTTTTAGGGACAGTTAACTGAATTGGGATGCCCATATAGATTATATAAGTAGTGCGGTGTCTTCGTGTGTTTACGTCTTGAGGAATTGGGTTGATGTTGTATATAATGATGTGTTGATAACTGTTTACCGTGCATTCATAGATTCAAAGTTAACATATGGTATGCTCGGCTGGGCACATGATGCATCAAGGCCATTTGGATTACAAAGAAAAGCTATCAGGGTTGTGAAATATTTACATTCACGCCCCGAAACTACCCGTCTCGCAGAGCATGTCGATTAATGAAAAGGCAATTAACAAATTCACCTTTTTTTTTCACTCGTAACAATTCGTAGTTTTAAATAAGTACGATAACAAAAAGCGAAAATATTTACCATGGATGCCTGGTAAACAAATATCTGACTTCAACCGAATTAGGAACACCGCGTCAATTCGAATATAAAACAATATTTCGTGGTCTTATTACGACTAACCGAAGTACTTCTTGCTTCGAACAGGCTTTATGAACTGTTCTCAGGCCAAATAAATAGGGATTCAATATCCAAAAAGGTTCCATTGACCGGAGACGAAAAACATTCAACTACTGGCGCCATGAGATATTTGTTTACCCCACATGTGAAATACATACCCCAGATGTCTCTATGTCTCGAATAGACGCCAGAGATTTTACAAGAAAATGTAATACGTATTCCAGATGTCTCTATGTCTCAAATAGACGCCAGAGATTTTACAAGAAAATGTAATTCATATCCCAGATATCTCTTTGTCTCGACGATCAAATAGGCGCTAGAGGTATATGACAGGAAAATGTGGCCAGACCATATTATTCCCTGGCGCCAACAAGGGTCATAGGTCCATTAAACTATAGAGATGACTGTAAAGATGTTTTCAGGACCAAGCGAATTCTAACAGTTCCTTTTTTATTCATTTTACAATGCTTTTTTTATGTAGAGTCTCACTTGGAAGACTACAGAAAACAACAGGAATTTCACGCCCACAATACACGCAAAAAAGACCTCATTTCATAGAATTCCATGGAATAAACAAGATCAAATGCGGCGTCACTTTTTATGATCCAAAATTTTAGAACAAGCTGCCACACGGTGTGAAAATGACATCTCAGAAGCATTTTAATGATGACCGTTACGTTGCTGGCACTCTTCTGAACTGGAACGAAGATTGGCGATAACACGTTGAAGCAAAGCTTTTGATATAGACTTCTGGGAGGCAAGTTGATGTTACCCCTTCGCGAAATGACAAATGAATAATTCGTTAACAACTTCCATCGAATCATTTGAGGTATGGCATATTGCCCCATCTTGCTGAAACCACGTTCTTGAGTTGAAACCTGAAAACTCCTGCAAGTCTGGGACCAAAAAATTTTTCAACATATCGCCATAACGATCACTATTCACATTAGTTGCTCAGCCTTGTTGATCTTCATGAAAATAAGGACCAATTGTGCCTTTAGTAGACATAGAGGCCCAAACCACGTCCTTTGGGCTATGCAGGGGTATCTCATGCTTTCGTCTCGCTTCATCGCGAACTGAACGAGAACGGCCAGAGTTTTGATTTTTAACTATCGCACCTGTATTCTCGAACATCCTGATTCAGTTCCTAATGGTATCGTCACTTGGCGCGTGGTGTGCACGATATTCCGCACGAAAGAAACGTTGAGGAGTCACTATTAAACCATTACGATAATACGCTCAAAGGCACATACGCGATGCGTCCTAGAGTAGGTACTGTTTCATCGTGACTGAAACTCCACGAAATGGCGTACGCCACGAACCCTCTTCGCTATTTTTAGACGCCCATGTCCGAATATGGCGAGAAAACAGATACCCGATACCCTTTCTGGACACCTTGTATTACTGCAGCAGCGGTTTCTGATCGCATGGATATACTCAGTTGCTCCGGTACAGGGAAAGTGGAGAAAAAAAATTCGAAAATTGCCACTCCGATAAAAGTAAGGAAGGTAGAGGCATGGAATGGAAAAAATTCGAGTCCAATTGAATCAAATTCAACCGAATTTTCCTCAACACTGGATAAGGAGAAAAAAAGACTCAGAATGGAAAGTTAAGAAAACTACCGAAAAACGAAGTCGCACATTAGTTGTAGGTAGTGATTTAAGAGGTTTGACGCTGGTAGGAGTAAAAAAATTCAAGGCATCTATCCAACGTGAAACCTGATACAACAGTGATCACTTTACAGGAATTTTTAAGGAAAAACTTTTCCTCTGTGAAATGTGACAATCCTACTTCAAAATATCCGGATAGTTACTATTCAAGGTTTTAATTCCGAAAATCTGAGTACGAGAAAGCTCTAGATGGGTCAAATTGGCTGAATAAAGCGAGCGTCCATTAGATTTTGCGGTCGAGGACAATAACAATAATAATAATAATAATAATAATCCTTGAGGAGAGAAAACTCCCATAGGACGCCTCCCCAGGTGGCGGATAGGGGAAAGCCTCCCAGATATGGGTGGTACTGGGGAAATAAAATACCCAGGGCGGACCAAATCCACGCTGCCTTGAGCGTAGGGAGAAGATCCCAAAGGCTAAGGAAAGGAAAACCCTGATATAAAACCATACCCAGCAAGGGGATACTACTTAATAGTATACGGGTGTGACAATCCCGCGGACCCCGGTCTCACTCAGCCGATGACGGAAAGAAATCAGCTAAGCCTCGGAAAATAGTCGCTGCCTGGGGATCGTCAGGGCACGTCTGGAATTGGTGCTGGACGTGACAGCATGCGGGACACCAACGGCAGAACGCTGAGAAGGCGGGCGCCTGCCATACAAGAAGCTACGCCTTTAGACGAGGAGGACATCGACGAGGAGAGAGTTCAGGTTGTCGGTCACATAGGGATTCAAATCTAGCAAGAGCAGCCCGTAGTCGAAACCGGCAGCCGAAACAGGACAGCACAAAGGGCACGCCACAAGTGGACGCCTGAGCAGCATAGCCTGCTGTCTGGGCTATACAGAAGATCAGGACCCGACAGAAGAGGATACATGAATAGGCTGCATGGTCTGTGGTGTGAAAATTATCCAGACCTCAACTATATGACACAGCAAAACCTGAGAGATCAGATCAGTCATCTCAAAAGAAGAGGAATCTTGCAGCGATCTCGAGAGCAAGGAATGTTGGAACAACAAGCTGAGGAACAGGTAACAGATGCTTTGAGCCAAGATCAGCAATTGACGGTTGACAGAACTCAAGAACAAGCTGTAACCTTTTTGAGTGATATCACAGACCAAACCAGAACTAGTACACGCTCCAACAGGCCAATAAAGGAACATGTGAGAGATGTTCCAGATATAGAACCCACTGAAGAGCAGGTGACATATACTCCAAACCAAAAACACCAAACGATAATTCACAGAAGTGAAACTGTAGCCCTGGAGGTAAGGCGAAGAAAGGAACAAGAAAGAGAAATTCCAGAGATTGAACTAGCTAGAAAGCAGGTGACAGATGCTCCAAACCGACAGCAACAAAGGCCAAGGACAGTGAGAGATTTTCCAGAATTAATCATAACAAAAAAAAAAAAAATTAGAAAGCACTGACGTGAGGTCAGTTGGCTTAGGCGCTCTTGTAAACCACTTACAATTATTTAAATTTTGAAGAATCATATCTCCAGAACTATTAGCTTGTCGAAGTCGAGAGTGGTATTTTTGTATACGTCTGATAAAACTTTTTTTTTAAAAAAATTTTTATTTGAACAGTGTCATTTGAAAAACAATTTTTTTTTGTTACTCCGAACCTATTCGGCCGATTTGACCGAATAACGAACTTAGCCGAGATATTTATACCTCAAACCTATTCTGAAAGTTTCAACTCTCTAACTTCATCCGTTCGAGAGTTATCGTGTTCACGGAACGGACGGACAGAATCGATTTTGACCACGGATTATTCATCAGTAGGTCCAAACAAAACGATTTATACCTCTTTTTCCCAAAAATTCGAAAGTCACAGACATTTGGGCAAATTGATAAGCACTCTGTTCAGGTGAACAAGAGCGCCAAAAAGGCATTTGAAGCTGTCGTTGGGGACCCACTGATCAAACCCTCCCGGATGAAATCAAGACACAAGGCTGAAGATCTAGCCGTTGTGAATAGTATCATTCAAGATCATCTTAACGAGACCTGTTCACTGGAAGAGGTGGAGGCTGCAGTGAGAGCAGCCGCTTATCTACTATGTCCACCGAAAAGTACAGCTGCAAATAATAACAATAAGCATAGGAAAAGGCTAAATCAACTCAACATCAAAATAAATCAATGGGGCAGCAGCCATCTTGGAATCAAGTCATAGACGTTCTGAAAGGAAAAACTAAGCCAAGCAAGAGAATGAGGGAGATGATTGAGGAGCTTCATGCTATACATGGTACCGTTAACTTGCCCACAGTCCATCTACTGAGGCAGAAAGATGTAGATAAAATAAGATCACTTGCAGTAACAAGAAAGAAATTAATGAAAAGGCAAAAATGGATCGAAGATAACAACATCTTCACAAAATTATTTCAACCTCAACAGCAAGAAGTGTAAAACCCACCATCACCTCAGAACGTCGAAGATTTTTGGACAAGCCTGTACGAACAACCAGCAGAAACCAGGGATACTCCAGCACTTCCCAGATTCCAGCAGATGTGTGATCAAACCCTACAGCAGAATGACGAACTTTCTGAAATATCAACCGAAGATATTAGACAAGCCCTTAAGAACAAGAATGATTTCACAGCACCTGGACCGGACGGTATTCAGAATTATTGGTGGAAGAGCATTCCGGCTACACATCAACACCTAGCAAGATTATTCAGCGGGATGATGATTCGCCGTAAGCCCATTCCTTCATGGTTGGTAGAGGGTAGGACAGTGCTGATACCAAAATCAGGGGATTTAAGGCAACCCAAAAACTATCGAGAACTATCGAAACTATCTGATGAAAGAAGAACAGAAAAGGCAAGAATACAAAGATCTTGTTTTCGAACTTGGAACTATGTACCCAGGTCATAAAGGAGGGATGGTTATACTAATCATAGGATGTCTCGGTGGAATGAGAGCCAACTATGTGGAAGAATTGAAAATTATTCCGGCCTGCAGATCTGAAGCCGAGGTTCTAGCGCACAGAATGCAGAAGGCGGTGTTGCTTGGGTCACTGCATATCATCAGATCCCATGAACTTTAGATGCCACTTGCATCTCATCTCTTTTGTTAAGGGACGCTGCAAGGGCCGGACGAAGAACTTCTCCATGGAATGTGTGAGGGGTTTTTAGTGAGTAACCAAACAAGATCTTGGAGTCTCACACTACCCAGAGTACGGACCCTCTCGGCGCCCATAAAGGGTTTTCCCCTCACACGAAGGAAAAAAATAATAATAATGATCTTTATCAATCCGGTAAGACATTTAACAATGTATAGGACAGGTCAAGAAAATGCACTGAACGAAGTATTCATGAAGCAAAAAGAGAAAGAAAAAAAAATCCTAACATTCTAGAAATTATCACACAGATATTCATCTACACTGTAGTAACATTTCTCGTACAACAATGCGTTGACTGCTGCACGAAAACACTTTTTGTCCAGAATTTTTATATTTTCTGGTAGTTTATTAAATAGCTTGATACATATGTAGATTGTAGATGATTCAAATTTGCTGGTGTTATGCTTAGGTATGGACAACAAGCTTACATTTCTGGTACTATAATGATGAAAGCTAGAGAGTTTCATTTTCTTTAGTGTAGACAAGACATTTATATATGTATAAAGATACATGGAACAGTAAAAATTTTATGTTTACGAAAGGATGGTTTACAGGATGTTCGTGAGCCAAGCCCGAAGATCATACGTAAAATACGTTTCTGTGTAATAAGTAATCTAATTGAATCAATTGAGTTACCCCAGACCTCGATATTATATGACAGATGAGAATAAGCTAGGCCATAGTAAACATTCAACAATGCTTCGAGTGGAAGTCAGCTCCTCAGCCTACTTATAGCATAAAAGGAAGAGGAGAGTTTTTTACTAACAAAGTTAACATGTTCGCACCATCTCAAATTGCTGTCGACTATTACACCTAAAAACTTTGTGGAATATTTGGCACGGAGAACCTCCTTTCCAGAATACAGAATTAACGAAGAGGACTCTCTCAGTTCGAATTTTATCACTTCAGTTTTACCCACATTTAGTATAAGTCCATTTGCCTGACACCATGATGTGAAGTTTTTCAATAACAGTTCACACAGATCAATGAGCTCGCCTAAAGTCTTTGCCCTCACAACAAATGAGGTATCGTCCACAATACGATAGTTGGCCATATTATTTACCTCATCCTTTTTGTGTATTGGAATAACAGTTTCTAGCTTGAAACTACTAGGAAAGACGCCACAAGAAACTGATTCATTAATGAAATGCTCGAAATGTTCAGAAATATCGTCCGCTATTAGTTTTAATATTTTTACAGAAACCAAATCATGACCAGTAGATTTTTTATTCTTTAATTTATTTATTGCACCACTTCACACCACAACTTCAATTCTATCTACAGGGTAGAAGTAGAAAATATCATTGTGAATGGAAGACGTTGTACAAATATGACTTAGTGCATTACCGTAATTTTGTTCTAGGCTCAATTTAGCAATCTCAGAAAAATATTTCGCAAAAGAATTGGCTACATCTACATCTTCCTAAATCACTTCACCATCAATAGTCAATTTAAATTTACCATTACCATTTATAGATTTCCCTGCAGTTTCCATATTCACTATTCTCCAAATAATTTTATTTCTATTATCCGATATTCTCATCATGTGATCAAAAAAGCTCAACTTGGTCATCTTTATCATGTGGTTAAAAGCATTCTTTGCTTCCTTGTACAATTTTTGGGATGGATTAGTTTTCAAATCAATGTGAAGCCAATGAAGATGTTTCAATTCAATACTAGCTTCTCTTATTCTGGGTGTTATCCAATTTTTTGCTATGTTTGCTCTTACATTATTATAAACTAATGGACAGTGATACTCAATGAGGCTCCTTATCGTGTCAACAAATAACTGAAAAATGATATTTACATTTGCATTTTCATATAAATCAGCAACGTAATAGTTAGAAATATCTTTCAGCCAAATTTAACAGATTCCGAGGTGACATATTTCTGCACAATTTACGTTGAGGACAATTTTCATGTCTCACTGTGATATTGTCAAGGAAAAAATCTAGTAAAAAAGCTCTATGATCACCAAATTGAACTGAATATACGTCAGCTTTACTATCTTTTAATTCTTTATTTGTTACAATATAGTCGATCTTTGAGGAGGATGTCTGGCCTAATATATTGGTGAAAACCCTTGTTGGTTGCATTGAAGTAATTTTTAACCGGAAACAGTCAAATAAATCATTTAGAAGCTGAGTCTGCTTCGAATTCACCTGAAGATAATCAACATTTATATCACCACAGAGAAATATATGTTCGACCTGTTTAAAACAGTGCTGTAATACATTTCACAAGTGTGAGATAAACATTTCAAAATTGGCTGATAGTCTGTATACACTGATGACCCCAAACTCACTTTCCCCAAACAATAACTTAACTGCACTGCATTCACATATCATCTCTTCAGCGAAATTCGCTACCTTTATTTCCAAACAGTCCAGACAGTCTCTCGAGAAAATAGCGACACCCCCGTGTTCACGATTTGAGCGGCAGAAACTAGCCACCAGTTTATAGCCAGGAAATTTAACAACTTCCAGATACTCCCTCGTACACCAATGTTCAGCAATAGAAAAGATATCGGGGTTCTTTTCAGTTATCAGAAGTAATATCAAATCAATTTTGTTATTGATGGATTGAACATTTACCTGCAATATTCTCAACTTCAACTAATCAACATATTCAACTATGGGTACTGATGTATCGATTTGCGCTGGTAAAAATTATGTACACTTGCTCTATTGGGCCAGTGTACCTGGACTGAAACCTTGTCGTATTCCACAACTGAGATAAGAACTTTAAAGGACGAATAACTTTCGGGGTAACGAGATTTGAGGGATTCACATTTAACCTCATAGAAAGTTTTCAACAGAAACATCTGTAGATCTTCTATTTTAGTTCAGGCTTCAAATTTGATACATGCAGAGCCTTGAATTTCTTCACACCCTCAACTGTTGAACCAGTGAAATTACCAACAACAAGAGCTCTTTGCCTCCTTCCTTTTATTTTTCTACGAGAAATAGTTGCCACTCTGTTTCAGTATCGTGTTTTGCCAAAATACCAGTACCTTCAGCATCATCAGCATGTAGAGTTAGACTTCGTTTCATTATTTGTTTACACCCGGATATTTCATGGGGTACTGTAAGTCTCGACAAGGCGCCAATTCTCGACGATCTTGATGTACCTATTATCCACCGGAGTGGCAGTTACCGAATCCCTATACGTAATGCTGGGCTCGGAGATATTCTCATGAACTGTTTTGAGTTCCTTATCTTGTTTTTTTTTTTATTTCTTAGGTCAGATATAATTGTATCCCTCTGGACGATTTCTTTTTCTAACATGGAAATTTTAAATTCTGATAATTTTGAATTTTCTATCAGTATTTTATTTTTACTCTCCAACTCGAATATTATTTTCAACAACAACTCTTGTGTTGACGAGTCACTATTTATAACGATATCATCTGCGAGTGGTGGAGATAATTTTTACTCGTTTCTGAACACACTGGAGAATTTACGAATTCTCTATCACAACACTTTCTCATTTTTCTACTACAGTGACTGTGGTAAACTTTATTGCAAATCGAACAATTCAAGCCCGATTTTACAACATTTCTTTTGCAAACAGCACATTCAATATTGCACAATCGCGGAGCGTTTGATGAGAAATTCTTACACGTTGACGCCATGGCAACGAAACAAGCCCAACATCTTCAAGAATGCTACTATATTGTTAGAAATATGAAGAAAAATTGCCTAAGCCGCCGCTGGTCCGGGATTAGAAAGAATGCTAATGTAAATAAACACGGAGATGTTTATTGCTTTAAGACCTTAGACTAAAGTCTAAGTTTGAGACCGATTAAGGCAGTTCCGAGAGAAACGGAACAGAGAGCATACGTCCCAGCTCAGGGATACAAGGCCGCTTATTTTTATTCATTAATATTTTCATTCCATATTGGAATTATTAAATGATAACGATTGCGAATTTGTTTAATTTCTAACATCAGAAGTGGGATAGTGCCTAGTGTTCACAGTGAAATTTTGTGTTTGTGTGGTCCATAAAGGAAATCATTCTCAAGAAATTTCCCAATACTGGGTGATATCGAAAACAGGATTGTGTCTACAAAAAAGTGAAAGAAAAACTATGGCTTCATCGGATGGTGATGCGACTCAAAGCTTACTGGCGGAGTTAGTCAAAGTGCTACTGTCTCAGAGGTCTGGTGAACAGGTAGATTTACTGTATTTTAAACCCGAAATTAATGAATCACATAAATGGGTGAGTTACGTTGAGACTATTAAGCATGAAGTAGGATGGTCTGATGTTCAAACCTTAGCAAGGATTGGTGGTTTTAATAAACGGAGCAAAAAAATGGTTTGAATGTTGGAATCCAGATCAGAGAGATTGGGATACTTTCCGTATCGATTTCATTGAGGCATTCCCTCCGAAGAGAAATAAATCTTGGTCGCATGTTAGAAGAGGCGACAAAATTTTCAAGTGCTTGTGTAAACAGTCAGCTTTGTTGAATAATTTACGAGCAAACTGGTGTGAAGCCGATCGGGTAGAATTGATTGTTCATGGAATTTCTGAGTTAGAGATACGTAACGCTGCAATGAATGCTAACTGTCGCACTATTTCCGATTTACTAGTTTTCTTATCATCGTTTGTCAAGACTCCACGATTTAGCGATGGTCAGCAACGAATGATTGGACAAGACACTTCTCTCAAGCGGAAATTTCCTTTTTCCGACAAGAAATCGATGAGTAATGCAAAAATTTCTAAGAAGTGTTTCCAATGTGGTTTAATGGGACATGTTCGAAATAATTGTCGTGCTAAAAACACCAAACCCCAGTCAGAAAACAAGAACTTGCATGTCAGTGAACACGATGTTCCCAGTACATCTCGAAATACCGAGAGCTGTAGTTTTTGTGCTAGAAAAGGTCACAATGTTTCGAATTGTTTCACAAAATCGGCTATTGAAGAACGTCGAAATATTAATCTGTGTTCAACAGGAAAACCTACCGGTTCAACAAAGATTTTCATCGATGGCCATCAATTTTGGGCACTAATTGATACCGGTGCTGACTTATCCCTCATTTCCGACAGATTTTTGCATTTATTTAAAAATAAGGTAACCTCATGTAACATTCTTTTGAAAGGGCTTACCAATGTTACTATTGAAGCAACAAAAAAAAATTTGTTGGTTCCACAAACGTATCTAATGTCGACATTCCGATTACCTATGTTTTCATTTCCGAGAAGAATCTTGATTACGATGTTTTGATTGGGCGTAATATTTATGAAGACCAGAGCCTTGTAACCATAACTGATCATGAAGGATCACGCATCATACGCCGTCAACTGCCTGGAATCAACCGGGTCGCTGAAGGTTTCAGTTCCGAAATCACTGAGTTCGATGTACCTGCAGATTATCGAAATGATCTTCCGATACTTCTTCGAGATTTTAGTGGCATGATAACAACTGGAAATAAAGTAGGTGCGGTCAAAATGTAAGCCTTCAGATACGGTTAACAAAGGACACCGTGGTCGTCCGTAATCCTTACCGTTCATCTACTACCGAAAGTGAAGCTATTCGTGAAAACACAGAATATTTGATGGCGAACAGCATTATACGA
Source organism: Micraspis discolor (assembly GCA_030674115.1). Lineage (NCBI taxonomy): Eukaryota > Metazoa > Arthropoda > Insecta > Coleoptera > Coccinellidae > Micraspis > Micraspis discolor. The sequence continues at coordinate 3,820 of JARTUT010001397.1, read as the reverse complement.
CCTAGTGAATCACCGTTTGCAAGTCCTGTAATATTGGTCAGAAAAAGGATAAATCATTCAGGATGTGTGTGACTATTGCGAACTCAACCGGAAATTAGAGAATATGTTAGCATTGTTTGGAACTCCTAAAACAAATTATAATGGATGTTGCTACGTCGTTCAAAAACACAACATTTCCGAAATATCTGGAGCAATGGGGTATTGAACATCACTTTGTTACACCTGACATACATAGAGGAAATGGACAGGTCGAACGCTTTATGAGAACCGTTCCAAACTTATTGAGGATTGAAACTCAAGTAAAAGCAGAATGGCCGAGTGGTTTATGTAAAATCCAGCTTGTTCTCAACACAACTGTCCAGAAATCGATGAGTTCGACCCAACTACAATTGCTCTTGGGAATCCAAGGATCGACACCATTGATACAGGCGTTATTGAAAAATGTGTCAAAAGATCTGACTCCAATACGAAACAGAAATTTAGATAGACAAAGGGTGGCAGAAAGACTATCTTCAACTTGCAATCTCGATAATGTTAACAAGAGGAGAAGAGATAAAGTTCAGTACTAGCCAGGTGACTTCTTGTGCTGATGCATCGTGATTCTCAGATGCATATCAGTAAGAGCGATTATGAGTTTGTTGGTCCATACGAGATGGTGAATTGCCTGAATAATGGACGCTATGAAATTAAGAAGGTTGGCACAAATATCATGACCAAAGCTGCTAAAGAACAGCTCAGACGATGGCCTGTGCAATGGGCTTTGAACGTTGACATGAATGAAGTATTAAATTTTCTTGAGTCAGAAGAATTTGCGGAAAATGAAGGGTATTGAACTAACAGCGTTGCTGTTATTTCAATTTTAATTGGTCTCTGCTCCATGCGTGACAGAGCCAAGTGGTGGCTGTGGTCATCACAGGTAAAATTTAAATTTTTATTAGTTTCTGCTCCATGCGTGACAGAGACGAGTTATGGCTGAGGTCATCGCAGGTATAATTTTAATTTTTGATTGGTCTCTGCTCCATGCGTGACAGAGCCAAGTGATGGCTGAAGTTATCACATGTACAATTTCAATTTTGTTTGGTCTCTGCTCCATGCGTGACAGAGCCAGAAGTGATAGCTGAGGTTATCACAGGTACAATTTAAAATTTTTGATTGGTCTCTGCTCCATGCGTGACAGAGCCAGGTGATGGCTGAGGTTATCACATGAACAATTTCAATTTTGATTGGCCTCTGCTCCATGCGTACAGAGCCAAGTGATGGCTGAGGTTATCACAGATACAATTTTAATTTTTGATTGGTGTCTGCTCCATGCGTGACAGAGCCAAGTGATGGCTGAGGTTATCACAGGTATAACTTTAATTTTTGATTGGTCTCTGCTCCATGCGTACAGAGCCAAGTGATGGCTGAGGTTATCACAGATACAATTTTAATTTTTGATTGGTCTCTGCTCCATGTGTGACAGAGCCAAGTGATGGCTGAGGTTATCATAGGTATAATTTTAATTTTTGATTGGTCTCTGCTCCATGCGTACAGAGCCAAGTGATGGCTGAGGTTATCACAGATACAATTTAAATTTTTGATTGGTCTCTGCTCCATGCGTGACAGAGCCAACTGATGGCTGAGGTCATTGCAGATATAATTTAGAATTGATGAGTCTTATTTTGGCAAGTTATTGCAGTACCTACTAGTGTAGTAGGTTGAAGTATTCTGGTACTATCAGGAAGGATAGATTTTGTTTTTGTAATTTTTCAGATGAATTGGCAACTGAAGAGGGTGCCGAGAGCGTCACCCCTGTCAGGAAGGCCGTGTTAGAAATATGAAGAAAAATTGCCTAAGCCGCCGCTGGTCCGGGATTAGAAAGAATGCTAATGTAAATAAACACGGAGATGTTTATTGCTTTAAGACCTTAGACTAAAGTCTAAGTTTGAGACTGATTAAGGCAGTTCCGAGAGAAATGGAACAGAGAGCATACGTCCCAGCTCAGGGATACAAGGCCGCTTATTTTTATTCATTAATATTTTCATTCCATATTGGAATTATTAAATGATAACGATTGCGAATTTGTTTAATTTCTAACAATATATATAGTGAGTAAATTCAAATTATTACATGTGAATGCCCAATGCATTACAAATATGTTGGATATTCCCGAGTTACTTTTCGGAAGAAATGGATTGTGAAATTTGTGGAACTGTAGTGATTACCCGTAACATACGCATTGATAATTTATCGACCCTGTTCTCGTAACATAGAAAAAATTTTTTTTACAGTTTTTTAACCATTTTAATGATTCAGCTGACATAGAACACATACCAGCATGAACGTTGCATACAACACGTAGTAGAAGTGGCTCCTGAAATATAAGTTTTTTTCATGAATATTTGTGTTTTCTAACTGTTGAATTTGTCGGTACCCAAGCGTTACTCGATACTAAATTACAACGTATCAGACCTGAAACAGTTCTTTTTGACCAATAGAAACAAATCTTTGGGATTTTTGTTATCTCGAATTGAAGAATCATAAATGTGATTTAGATATTTTTTATTCGGCGACGTTTCGACACTTTCTGCGAGGTCATTTTCAAGCCTGTATCACAACAGAATAGAGAAAAGTACAAAGAATTAAAGATTCATAAATACTGAGAATCAAAACATCATTAAGACCGATTACACACTGATTGTAGGCGCAGGCGACGATACAAGAGTAGGGCGCTGTTTTGGCGCGCGGTTTAAAATGCCTAAATATGTGGCACTCAACCCTGCTACATCAGATCTTTCATTTACAGTGTTGGGTGTTTTAACTATAGTAATCATCTCTCTGAAGATGCGTTTTTTATAAAATCTTTCAGAGTGTCGGACTTTTGATTTTTCATAATCGAAATTGTGATCAAACTTAATTCTATATTTTGTCAAAGCTGTATGTTTCTTTTTGTCCTTTCTCACGATAGTGTCGTGTTCATAATAACTGATTTTCATATAACGTTTCGTTTGTCCTACATATACTTTATCACAACCTTTGCAGAGGATTTCATAAATAATATTAGATCTAATAGGAACCGGATCTACATCCTTGGGTTTACTGAAGTTAACGCTGTTTTCAAGTTGTTATAAAAACAGGTGTTACATTGTACCTTTTAGCGTCTTCCTAACTTCACATCATCGCGTTGTTGACAAACGGTATCGCTATGTAGACATTATTTTCACGGTCTGGTTTTTCTTTTTTCTTCATTGTCACGAAAATTAAGCCGCTTTTTTATATAACAATCAATGAACTTGCCAGGGTATAAATTGTTCTCAAAAGTTGTGTTTACTAACGTTAGATTATCATCATAGTACTTTTGATGTGCTAATTGTAAAGCCTTATCAACTAGATTAAAACCATCGCGATTATTTGACTTTCGCTATGGTGCGAGCGGTAATTCAAAAATTCTACCCGACCAAGTTGTTTTTGGTACCAGTTCGTATGTAGAGTATCGTTTTCACGAATTATCAATACATCAAGAAAACTTATGCAATTATCCTTTTCAAGTTCAGTGGTAAATTTTAAACTTGGATGAAAACTGTTTAACTTATCTAAAACTGATTCTATATTTTCTTCTGGAATACAAGTAATAATGTCATCAACATGACGATAAAAAAAATAGTAAATCGAAATCTGAATTTGTTAATTGTTTCTTTTCAAGTGCTTCATTTAGCAAATCAGATAAAACTGGACTAAGGGAGTTCCCATAGGAGTACCAAATGTTTGTTTAAAAAATGTTACCTTGAAAACTAAATTGAGAATAAGACAAAACTAGTTCAAACCCCTTCAAAAATACAAC